>WBNH01004715.1:0-57562 GCA_013401255.1 Urocolius indicus | reverse complement strand
TGGCACCTCAAATTCCCGTCCCTAAATAGTGATCGCAGAGGCGCCAGATTGGCCCAGCCAGGCTGGGGGATGGGTCTGAAGCCAGGAGTCGGGGGAGAGTCTAAAAAACTTTTACCGGCTCTTCACTGCAACCCCCTCCCCCTGTTACTAAGCAAAAGCAACTCCTTGCTAAACCATGACAACTACTCATTTTCCTGGGAGCTGGGCTTGCAGAAGACTCTTTCAAAATCTTCCTATATACTTGAGCTGCATCTTTGGATGGCCAAATTCCTAGACAAAAGTACTTAGATCTGTTAGTGTCCCTGTGTACATCCCAACTGACCAGCTAAAACCAGCAAGCACTTGCACAGATGCACTTTCTGTAACGATGTTTCTTGCCACACGGTGCACAGGAGCCTCACAAAACACAGGACTTTTAAACACCTCATCCCTGTCATAACCATCATCCCTCCAGTGTCTGTTTTCACTTCATTATAAGACAGTCAGCATGACTCCGTCGGCTGTTAAAAGATCTCACCTGGGTCTTCAGTATATGGGTACCAGCATCTCAGGCTGGCAGCCTCTCAAACGTGGCTGTCTTCCACAAAATGGGATTCATTAAGTGAGCTGTCCAAGTGGTCTGGAACACATTAAAGCTAAAGGAAACAAGGCTGTACAATGAATGTTCATCCACTGAAATGTGTTACAGTGCTTATCAGGTATTTGTGTAAGCTGGCTCTACAGCAATATCAAGCTGATAACAATTTGCAGCTCCATTAACTGCTGTTAGGCAGCAGAAAAAGCAGTCAAACTGAAAAAAGGCAGCCACAAAGGAATAAGGAATTCCTGTTTCAAAAAGCCATTTACATGTTAAGTGAATTGCTTCTGTTGAGCAGATATGTGTAATAAAGTTCATGCTTTCCTGTATGGATAAAAAACCTGGTCTGAACATTAGCCTCTTTCTTACTCTATTCAATGAATGTGATGTGTAGGAGAATTACTAGTTAAGGGCAACATTCCTCTATCCTAGTTCAAGGGAGCACTTACCGTCACTTACACTTTTAAAGTCTTATTTATTGATTCCCAGCACTTTCTCTTTGTGTCTGAAAAGAGAGAAATATCGTGAGTAGCCCCTACTTCAAAGAGTATAAAATTCCAGGTCATCTATAATACAATGAGAGATCACATACAACAGTGAGGTGAAGAAGAAAAGGAAATAATAAAGTCATATATGTACTACAGGATAAAAGTCTTCAAAGAATGACTCAACCATTTTTTGGCTGTTTATCACAAACAACTGGCTTGAGAATTGGGCAGAGAGGAACCTCATGAGGTTCAACAAGGACAAGTGCAGAGTCCTGCATCTGGGAAGGAACAACTCCATGGACCAATACAGGCTGGGGATTGACTTGCTGGAGAGCAGCTCTGCAGAGAGACCTGGAAGCGCTGGTTGATAATAAACTGACCATGAGCCAGCAATGTGCCCTTGTGGGCAAGAAGACCAATGACATCCTGGGATGCATCAAGAAGAGTGTGGCCAGCAAGTAAAGGGAAGTTCTGCTCTCCCTTGCCTCTGCCCTGGTGAGGCCTCATCTGGAGTCTTGTGTCCAGTTCTGGGCTCCCCAGGTCAAGAGGGACACGGAATTGCTGCAGATAGACCAGCACAGGGCCACCAAGATGATCAGGGGACTGGAACATCTTCCTTATGAGGAAATGTTACAGGATCTGAGGCTGTTCAGCCTGGAGGAGACTGAGAGGGGACTTCATCAATACTTACAAGTATTTGAAAGATATATATCAAGAAGAAGGAGCGATACTTTTTTCTGTAGTGTCCAGTGACAGGACTAGGGGTAATGGAAAAAAAGGTGGACCATAAAAAGTTCCACTTAAAGAAAAACTACTGTAAGTGTAAGTGTGAGCCCTGGCACAGGCTGCCTAGGGAGGTTGTAGAGTCTCCTTCTCTGGACGGTTTCAAAATGCACCGGGATGTGTTCCTGAGTGACCTGACCTAGATGGACTTGCTTTGGCAAGGAGATTAGACTAGATAATCTTTAGAGATCCCTTCCAACCCCTACCATTCTATGATTCTATGATAACAAACATTAGAGCTAAAGTAAGTGGCCTGTGATAAAGCCTTGTTCAAACATTTCTCAAAGACCTGGTAGTAAAATATAGGCCAAAATAGCAAGCTGAATGAGAAAAAGAACTGGAGAAGGGTAGACATCTGTCTTTTGTATGAGTAGGATGTCGTACAATGTAAATATGAATTAAACGAAGAATGAACATAAGATTACAGGGAATTGTGTAATGTTTCTTGAGGATGTATCAGTTTTGACATCTGTGGCCAGATCATTACATAAAGATCATTTTACCTGGGTAGGGTGATAAGTATTTGTATGTTTAAGAAAAGAACTGCTACCAAGAGAAGGTAGATTTCAGCTTAGTTTCCTACATATGCCTGAGATATGGGAGACTTCAGCTCAAATCCTAGGCCAGAGCCAGTCTGGCCTCAAAAGATTGATGACATAGTCTTCCATTGGCCATGAAAGTCCTGAAGGATCTTTCTTAACGGGAATGGAAATTCACAAGAAAGGTTCTCGGAACAGGAAAAATATTTCTCCTATGGGACTAGGTAGGGCTTGGTTGGCACTTGTTTGGCACTGCAGATACCCTGTTCAGAGTCACTAGGGTTTTTTCTGATTAAACATTTAAGATTTAACAATGTTTAGTCAGCTTTATGTATATCCTCATCCAATTTTACAGTACTGCACCCTTCATAGTCAAATTGGATTTGAAAATGATCCTTGCTGTGAAGGGCAAAACCTGCATTAAGTGTTATTAGCTCTAATGCTCCCAATAAAATTTAATGTGGAAAGAGGAAAAATTTCCAATGTGACTGCTAAATTCAAGTCAGCAAGAGTCATTACAGCATACAGCCCTTGTCTTTTAAGAAGTCACAGTTTTCAATGGTTTCAGAAGTCATTCGAGCACAAAAAAATTAGATGCATTTCGATTCCTGCTTTGATTCATGTTATGTGATGTCTTTTTTACTGTAACTCAGCCAGTATTCTAATTTTTGTTGAAACATTTGGCTCACATTTCTCTTACAGAAATGACTCATTATGCAGTAAGAATGAAACATGTTGGATGGTTGTTAAAAGAACAGAGCACGGAGTATGGCAGTCTTGAGATAACTGGGGAATTCTGTAAAACTTTCAGTATTTAAGAGAGTCCTAATTCAGGAATAATTGTCACACAATTAGTTGATAAACGAATAAAGGAATGAATAATTGAATGTGAATACAAAGTCCCCTGTAGACCCAGTGGCTGAACAAAGATCAGTGTCCAGAGCCAAAGCAAAGAGACCTCATCACCTGTCCTGACAAAGAACCTTATCAAGAGGACAGGCAGGCAGAGAGTTTAGATCAGTCAGCTAGTTTATATTCATGAGATAACCTCAAATGTGTTGGCACTTGGGGGACAAAGAAAGAGCACAATATAATTTAACAACTCACAAACTGAAAATAAAACATCCAAAGGAAGCTCTGAGAACAGTATGATGCTAATAGAGATGCTCTTCAGCAACTGATTGAGATCAACTCAATCAGAACACTCAGATTTAGAGCAAACTAAAACTATACACTCAAGCTCATGTAAATATCTTCTCAATTAGACAATTATCATAGAATCATGGAATGGTAGGACTTGGAAGGGCCCTTTATAGAATACTCAGTCCAACTTCCTTGCCAAAACAGGTCCACCTAGATCAGCTCACACAGGAATGCATGCAGGTGGGTTTTGAAAACCTTGAGAGGAGACTCCATACTCTCCCTGAGCAGCCTGAGCCAGTAGATAATTTCTTATTTCAATCCTATTAGCATTCAATCATTCAGCAAATGTAAGTCATTGGGATGATTTCTTGACACAGGCAATGTTTCCAGATATTCATCCTCTACTACAATTTAAATAAGATTGCAATACTTTCTACTGTAAGGCTTAATCTAAGCTAATTCCATAGGAATCTCTTAACTGCAGAATCTGGTTTTGAATGTTAGCCACCCACACACATCTCAAAGAGCTTAATAATTTCACCTATTCTACAGCAATTATTCTGCCATGTGACTTCAGGGAAGAAAACCAAAAGTAATTGCAAACTAGAGAAAAGTAACTGTCTTCATTATAGGATATAGCTTAGGAAGTATTGTGTACCTCCAGCATTAACAGTAACACACTACTAGAATAAACTGTCTTGCCTAGGAGTTCCCACTGAAAAAGTAATTTATATCCATGGTTTCCAAATCGTGGCCTGTGGACAATGGGTGCTTCATAAGCAGTAAGTGATGCATACCTGACCTGTAAAACCAAGCTGAGTGGTAGCAGTTCATGGCAGTCTGTGGAGCTTTGCACAGTTCCATGGAGTGTTATAACTGGTGTTTTGCACCACTGCAACTTTGTGTTTTGAAAGATTATTATGTTTTCTCCAGGCAACAGAAGACTTGCTGATATAAATACATAAAAGGCTATTGAAAACAAGTAGGGAATCAAATGTTCTCTGTATCTGGTGTGGTGAGCGGATAAAAAAAAAAAAGTGGGAAATTACGACTAAGTATCAAAGAAAACTTTCTCTTGTTAGGGATTATACAGGAATAAACTGCCTGGATTGACTGTAGACTCTCCATAATTGAAGTCGACTGGACAATATCTGTCAGGAATGGTTTAGGTTTAGCTGATTCTGACACTAAGGAAATGAGACAGACTAGAAAAGCTCCTATGATGCCTTACAGCCCTGTCCATTTCTTTATATTTTTTTTAATCTATTACCAAACAATTGTTAAGTTTTTATTACAAATAGTCTCCTTCTCTTTTCTATGGATGAGTATCTTCACCTGGGTTGGATACAGCCCAAAAATGGATACAGGCTGGATGGTGAGTGGATTGAGAGCAGTCCTGCAGAGACGGATCTTGGCATAATGGAGGATGAAAAACTGAATATGAGCCAGCAATGTGCACTTCCAGACGAGAAAGCCAATCACATCAAAAGAAGGGTGACCATCAGGTCAAGGGAGTTCATGCTCCCCCTCTACTCCACTCTGGTGAGACCATATCCAGGGTCCAACCCTGGGGCTCCCAACAGAAGAGAGACATGGACCTGCTTGAATAGGTCCAGAGGAGTGCCATAAAGATGATGAGTACCTCCTGTATGAGGAAGGACTGAGAGAGTTGGGGTTGCTTAGCCTAAAGAAGAGAAGGTTTCAGGCAGACCGTATAGCAACCTTCCAGTCTTAAAAGGGGCCTCCTAGAAAGCTGATGAGGGACCTTTTAAAAGAGTGTGTTGTGGTTGAACAAGAAGTAGTAGTTTTAAACAGAAAGAGGGCAGATTTAGATTAGGTTTTAGGAAGAAATTCTTTAGTGTGAGGGTGGTGAGGCATTGGAACAGATTGCCCAGGGAAGTTTCGGATGTCTCTTCCCTGGAAGTGTTCAAGGCCAGGATGCACGGAGTTTTGAGTAACCTGATTTAGTGGAAGACGTCCCTGCTCATGGTCTCTTCCAACCCAAACCATTCCATGACTTTATGATTCCATGATTCTGTAATTTTTGTGGTGCTGAGCATAGATGGAATTCAACAAACTAAAGACATTTGTTACATTTCAGGAGGATACTGTATTTATTTGTTTCTGACATTTGCCTATACTCTAAAACCCATTAGTGCTAAATCAACCACACACATTTAATAATTAATAGCAGTAGTTCTTGCCAAATAATGTTCTTTGTTTCCTTTTTTCTTCCTTCTGTTGGAAGCAGGGCACCCAAAATAAACAGTAGAAGTCAGAGGTACTTACTATCCCAATCAAAGGGAGAGAGATTATTTGAAAGAAGGAATATGCCTATCTGCATAGGGAAGATAACCATCTGCAGATATCTTGAGTAATTTCCTACCCCAGAAAAGAGCTTTCCAAAGTACTGCAATCATGCTAACATCATGCACATCTTCCAGCCTTTGTCTCCGTCTCTGACTGCAGAACTGTAGTCAAAGCAGCCAGCATCAGACTTCTTTCCATGGTGAGTTAATTGATGAGGAAAGGGCTCCTTAAAGTTCATTTTCTGAACTCACATTCATGAGCAGAGAGTTTCCAAGCGACTCCTTGCAAGCAGTCAGGCTCTGACAGCAATTACATTATTAATTTTGACTGAGTAAACAGTAGGGAAGATTTCTGATGTGCCACAGATTTGAAACAATGAGATAAAACACACCGGCTGAGAAAACTGAAGGGGAAACAGATGTAACCGAGAAAATGAATTTCCTTAAACCTTGTGTCTACTTGGACACATCAGAGGGATTTTATGGAATCTGGGACCAGATTCCTTCTGCTATGCATACCAATTTCTCTGCATATCTTTAATCTCAAGATGAGAACTCCTAAATAGAGTTGTGTTTACACCATAAAGCATATTTTGTTGTCTGGATGCAAGACTTTAGTTGTTAGAACTGAAACTATCAGTTTTGAACTACAGACTAGTTTGTGGTCTGAAGACTTACAAGTAAATACACTTACAAGTGAATACACTTAGGAGGTATAAGAACAATTTGCACAAGTTTATAACTTATTTCACATCTTGTTTATTTACAAAATCATAAAATTAATATAAAATACAGAAATCACAAAGCAATTCCCATATATTGCACTCTAGGCTTCCTGGAGTGTACTCATAACACTCTATCCACATATATGCCACAGGGATGTCATAGATAGGTTGTTATTTTAATAGGTAGATACATTACTGAGGAGGGGTAAATATAGAGGTTTATAAGAAAAAAATAGAGGGATTGAAGGAAATTCATAAGTTAAGAGCAGCAAACTTTCCTGTAGCAAGGTAAAAATAATCCATGTAGTAAGCATAACTTCAACCCACTCAAAATGCAGGACTGCCAATTCCAGACCAAGAATGAAAAGGAGCCTTTCACCTCTCCAGAAACTGAAAACAGTATATGATTGCACCTGATCAACTAATTTTTGTCTGTTTCCTTGGTTACAAGAAGATAACATATATGCACTCTATTGGACCATTTTTGGCAGAAGGGAGTATATCCATAGCAGTTTATCTCCCTTTCCCCCTCACAAATCTGAGGAATTAGGGAGGAAAATCCAGGCTATACAAGGGGCCCATCTTCCCTCACACAGCTGTGCACTGATAGGAGGAGACGTGCTTTCAGAGCACACTTTTCTCCAGCATGGTTATGTTTCGTGAAGATTCTGTATGTATAGAAGCTCGTAACTAAGGTTGAGATGACAGCAGCATGACATACTGGCCAAAGCACTCAGAGATATAAAAGCACCAAGGGTTGTGCATAGAAGGGAAGGGCTTGCCTGAGTTGGGAGACACCCTTTAATATGAGAAGGGTAACTAGGTTAATGCTTGAGTAAACAAAGGAGCTGCTTTTGCTTAGTTTGCATGGGAACACAAATTTGTACTCACTGTGAAACTCTGCATACTACCAGAAGGGCAGCACTTGACATCCTTACCTCAGGAAGGTCAAGCTGAGGATTCAATCCACGCCCTTGTCTCCCCACTTCCTCATTGTTACCAACATTGTCTCTGCATATTTCCAGAGAACTCAGTTGTATTCGAGACACCCCTTCCAGATCTCCTCATGTCTTCTGTCTGCCTAAGCTGAAGAGTTCCTCATTCCACACCCCATGAGGATTCCCATCATCTTCCTTAGCCATCCACCACATTTTCCTAGCCAGGAGGGAGAGATTCTAAAAAAGAAGAAAGAACTTGAAAGCCTTGTGTTGTAAAAAAACTCCTAGATATAAATATGTAATATTTCAACTCATTCCTCATCTTAAATAAGTACTGGAATAATCCAAAATTCATTTGGAAATAACAAGGTGTTTAGCGAGAACAGAACACATTAGAAGAAGTTTAGGTTATTCAAAATATTTTGCTAAATCAGAGGTTAAATAATTTGTTTCCAGTCATTTCACTTGCTGAAATGGAAAATTAGAAAACTCAGGTCTACCTTCACAAACTTCTGTTTTACTGCTTCTAATTAACAGACTACCAGGTAGGGCAGTTGCCCAGACAGTCACCTCGTTATTTGGCTTCCTCACGCTCAAGAAGTGGCCAACCCTCACTCCTGGGGCCTAACAGCATCTGCGCTATGGCTCTCCTGCACACTGGAAAGAGGAAACAGAAGAGAAAAAAAAAAACACTGGTTTTTTACCCTGATTTAAGAAGTGGTGTCTACTTTGAACTCCAATTGTTTCAACAGGACTTTCTTTTTCCAAGTGCTTTAATGCACTGTGTTGATTTTTTTTTCCAGATGTTCATTCAGACATAGCATTAATCAAATTAGGTGAATTCTCAAGCCTTTTGGCCTCCCCCAAGCTATGTGTTTTTGACGCATGAAAGACTTGCCAAAAATTAAAAGAAAAAAACAAAACAAAAATTAAGAATTGCCCACTTCTACTCAACAGAACTTAACGTACATTAGTCTAAATTCTGTCCTTTTTTATTAGTTTTTGCTCTCACAATCTTAATAATTCAAGTTTCTTGTTATTCTTAATATGTTGAGGAGAGTTTTTATGTGATTCCTTATAGAAAAAGACTAAGGAAATCTCCTGAAAAATCATTGTCTAGAACTATACCAACACTTCATGAAATATCAACTGTGTTAACATAACTGGATGCATGGGACAGCTCTTAATTCCTTTTTTTTTTTTTGCTTACAAGACATTTGCATGAAGGTTATGCCTTCATTTTTGTTTTTAGAAGTACAGAACTAAACATTTTACAAGACTTTGTGGCTTGCTAGCCAAATCTATCTGATTGGCAGGGAAGGAAAAGACAGACAGTAAGATTTTGTAGACACAACTCTGGCTAAAGTTTCTTTAACTTCACGTTGGTGTGAATTATTGCTTCCTGTTACTCAGAATAATCTTTTACTGTGTTTCTTCAGCTTGGCCTTCAATAGGTATAGTGCTGCCAAAAGATACAGTCCAAGTTGTATCACAGTCTCAAGTCATGAAACAAAAAGGGAAAATGTGAGAAGTGTAGAATTAAACCAAGAAATGTTTATGGCCATTTTACCTATTTCTCTTTCTCATACTGTCTCTGTCCCCCCCCTTATGTGTTTATGTATACATGCACATAGATATAGATAAATGCATAGCTATGTTTATCTACATATATACATGCATATGCACACATACATAATTTTGTCCTCTCCTTATGTTTATACATTGTGCCATATATATGATAGAACAATTAATGAAGAAGTGAATAGCTGCAACACCCGATTGCCTGTTCCATGCTCTGGATAGCTTCATCACAAACCTTTTCTTTTTGAACAAACTAAAATAAGAACAGCAAAAGTCTGTCAAGCAAACAATTAAGGAAGTTCTAATACTCAATAATTCACAACTTCTTTCTCAGCTGAGAGGTGGTCTGCTCTTGGTGGTAATGTGCTCTTCTCCTATCCTCTTCCTCATTCTCCACTCCATCACATGGCAGAGAGGACTGTGCTTCCAGGAAAAACAAACCAGAAGGCTGATCCCAAGTTCTGCTCATCCTGGCAGCGCCAAGACTATAGTTCCAGTACGTCTTGCTTTGCTGTCATCATTCAGGTCAGCACATGAGAAAGCAGAGCAACCTTGGCAGGAGGGCCAGTGGAAGAATAGAGAGTGCTCTCACAAAGCAGGAAAAAAATGTTTGCAAAGAGTGAGAGGGCAAAGAGACAAACACAAAATACTCTGTCTGCCTAAACTTCCTCTAGAGCCTGAGTAACAACTTCCCTCCTGCCCCAAGTTCTAGCTGGTTGTTTTTGTAGGCAGCACAACACTTCTCACTTTCCCATTTATTATGGATGCATTAAAACACTGAGTACAATACCTGTAAAAATTTCCATTTGAGCTGGTTTGAACTATATTTTCTCTCTTTCACAGTCTTCCCAATTTTGCTTTGCGTAATTAATCACCAGTGCATGTGATGACATTAGAGCTGTGGCATCAGATTCAAAGTTGGAGCTACACTGCAGTTAAAATGCATGCTTAAATCTTACAAATAATTATGCAATTTGTTTTTCAAAACACAGCCTATTCATATTTTCTATGCCAGTCCTCAGATTCTGTGATTCTATGTGATTCTGTGTGATCCTGTGACATTATTTTCTAGGCCTAATAGAAAGGGAGCAAATATAAACACAGCGAGACCAATTTCTTAAATTATCATTCAAATCAGCACAGATTTCAGCTGCACTCTTCTGGAAATGGCATTTTATTCAAGTAATCTCCAGAGAGGTATGTGACTGCACACTCTCAGCTGATACAGTAGGTAGGAGAATTCTTCTTCTGGCTCCCGAATATGGGAATAATAAATTCACCATTTAAAAGCTGAGCACTCACTGTAACAGGCCAAGATAGATATTAAAAAAGTATGTTAACTAGTGAAACATGAAATATTTCCTTTTTTTTTCTACAGATTTTTTCTATCAAGAATTACAGAAAATATTATAGTTTTTCTAAAATATCAGTCATAATAAAGTTTGTATGGAAAGGGGCATTGTAGTTTGGTGCCACTGGCTGCCCCTTGTATAGTTCAGTGAGTCCTTGAGTTTGTTTTTGGCATCTGGTCATTGCCTCAATACGAACAGAAGGCACTTATGAGTGAAAGTGGGCACCTGTCTGAAGCAGTGTCCTCACCCCTGGTTGAAGTAGTAGCATCCTTTAAGATCAAATATGTAGGACAACATCTGCACATTGTAAGTAGATAGGAGTGGTCGAATGTGACGTTTACAAACCATACAATTCCTGATATCCTCATAAAATTTACCTAGAGCCACTCAAGGACTTTTAAATTCACTACCAATACTCGGTCCAGTTGATACACACTGTTTATCCCGTAAGAGATGTTGTGGGTCTTTTTTTCCATATTTTCCAAGATGAGTAATGTTTAGGACAGCATTTCTGTGATGGGAGTCTGAAAAAGATTGAAACAACATCTGATAACACTTGTGAAGGCAGGTAGTGGTGGCTGCATGTACACTTCCCATCTTTGAGAGCAATCTCTCCATATCAAGCCAATGCTCACTACGTCCATATTACAGAGCATTTGACTTCAGAACTGCTGTGGCCACCAAGTCACGATGGAGCGGGAAAAGAAGAAGCATCCAAAATAATGTGAGGCAGTAAAGCGAGAGAATCCCTGTGGGAGCTCAGAAGAGCAACAGATCAAATGAAGACCAAGTGTGATCTCCAGAGTCTACTGAAAATGGGCACCTAGAGAAACTTTCCAGAAGCAAATCTATATTTTGTTTTGGAAAAGACTGGTTGACCAGAAAAGGAAGCTTGGGAATGAACTAACATTTAGGCAGAGAACCAGGTGTAAACTTGGCAGAGAAGTTATCTGATAGTGTGAACACAGTCCCTACATCTGCTTCCCAGCAGCAGTGAAGAAAAACAGATTCAAAAGCTGGATCAACAGACAAAAAATTCTTAGATCTGAGTCCAGTCTGATATCTGAACTCACAGCTGTCAAGCTGTTTATGCATATCATTGTTCACGTATCCCACAAACAACCTGTAAACTCTGATACTTTTAGAAGATGGGGTTTACAAACTTACCACTCCTCTGGCTGTGTAAAGCAGCTCCCCAGCTGTTTGCTCACAGGAGTGTTTTGCTGGTATTACCTCACACAGACTGCATGCTCAGAACCAGTTAAATCAATGCAAACATTGTCATTAGGCAACTGTGGGAGGAAAAACACATTTTAAAATTCTGTTTGTTCCTGTTTTTAAAACCCTGTCATTAAATAACTGCTCGACATGTCAGACATCTAACAATATTTACAGATTTATGAATTTATGAATAAAGGAGTATCTCCACTGTACTTCATTAAAGCAAAACACATCACAGCACACTTAGGAAATACAGGTAAACACTCCACAAAATCTTCATTTGCCCTGTTTGCTATATCAGAACATTTTGTGGGAAAGGTAATGCTGACACAAAGGGAATGCAATTTAAAGTTTCCAGAACACATGATCCCTCAGAGATCTCCATTCAGCAGTTCTCATGTGGAGGAAATTCCTGTCCATCTGACTGGATGTCAGGGATGCACTACAAGTGCGACATAGCACAAATATTTTCAGCAGAAGATGGCTGCTCCTATCGTTGGTGAGCTGTCTGTCCCTAGGCAGTCTGCAGATAATCTACCATCTCTGATGGCATCTTTCTTAAGATCCCAAAATAAGGGCCAAAGAGTGATCAGCGGTTTATACCTATAACATTCACTTGTAAGGGTGCCTTTGAAAAAAGGCTTCTGGCAACTCACTCAATTGCTCTACACTAAGTACTGCATCAGCATTGTAGAAGCCCAGCCTGGTTGTGGCTGGCTTTCTCATGCTTCCAGTTCACAAGCAGACTCCCAAGGTCTTCATAAAACAACACAAACACTGATTTCTTAATTTCAACATAACAATTCTGGATTTTTGGCACACTAATAACTCTTTGGTAACACATGCTCTCTGACACTTCTCAAGTACTTCACAGAAAATTTTAAGCCCCTTTATAATCAGTTGATTCACACTACAACTCCAATAGAATGGCAAACAAATGTTGGCTTTATCTTAATGATGGGAAATGTAAAGATTAGGGAAAGCAAGCTCCATATTAAACAGTTCCCAGGTACAGCACTTTTAGATTCTCCAGCACAAAAGGGAACTTAACTCTAACTCTAAACCCAGATGAATACCCCTGTGAACAATAGGGTACAAAAAAACCTTGACAACAGAGAGTGCTAGTTACAGGAGTGTGTAGGCATCATCCATATTAACCTGCTAGGTTAACATGCAGCAAATTCAGCACAGAACTGACAATGGGAACAGAGGAATTTCAGCCTCTGTCTCTGAAACACTACACTAACAAAAGATCCCAGCATGCAAAGATCTGAGTCAGAGTGAAATAAGCAAAAAAAAAAGCAACAGAACTAACATTTACAGTGAAAACCTTTTACCCTATTAACGCTCCTAACTTTTTTAGCTATACATGAAGGCACGTAGGTATTGCAAGATGTGGAACTTTTACATGCCCAGTATTTCCTGTATGAGATATTACATTTTGCAAGTCCTTTGTCAAAATGTAGTGAAACATGTCCAGGGAACAACGCCTTCTGTCCTCTCAAGTGGATACGTGATAGAAATGGAAGTGCTCGGCAGCATTACGAAAGCAAGCAGAGGCGGTAATGAACGGAAACATGTAGCTGGTATCTCCAAACTGGCATAAACAAAGCTAGAAACAGAGTGCTAGGTGATATGGAGCCGGGGGATCACTGGCGACCCGTCAGGCTGCCTCCTCTGCTTTGTCACCAGAGGCCAGCTCTGCCTGGAATAGACTGGTGACACGAGATAACACTATCCCATAAAGGCAAAACCTGCACCAAGGCGGAGAGCATGGAACAAAGATCATGGAAATTCTGAACTCATTTATGTGAGGTTTTTTTCTGCCAATCAATACATTCAATAATTTCCCAAAGCAAAGGGAATAGTACTTTTTTCATACAGACAGACCTTTACCCAAATATTAATTAACTAAAATCCTGCTGATCTCAGAGATTATTACTTTATATTGGGGCTGTTTAGTCTAGAGAAGAGGAGCTTGAGGAGGGATCTTATTAACATTTACAAATATCTAAAGGGTGAATGTCAGGAGGTTGAGGCATCCCCTTTTTCTGTTGTAACTAGCAACAGGACAAGGGGTAATGGGATGAAGCTGGAACACAAAAAGTTCCACTTAAATATAAGAAAAAACTATTTCACTGTGAGGATGAGGGAGCCCTGGCACAGGCTGCCCAGAGTGGTTGTAGAGTCTCTTCAAGAGAGGATGTCTTCAAGACCCTCCTGGACTTGTTCCTACACGATCTGATCTAGGTGAACCTGCTTCTGCACGAGGGTTGGACAAGATGATCTCTAAAGGTCCCTTCCAATCCTACCATTCTAAGATTCTATGACTCTCTATATCTACAAAGTAATAATTAATAAGATATATCTATATCTTACTCAGGTAGCAATAACCAACTGCTTAGATCATCTGAATATACCAAAACAAGCATACTTTTGTTACAGCTACACTGTGTTTGGTCCTCTGTGAATGCAAAGCACAAACACAATCACATAATGAAAGGCAGGTCTATGTAGACACAACTGTTATCTGTGGGCTGGGTATGGGCTGGGCACAGTGGCAAAACTGAGCAAAAGCACATCAAAAAAGAGCTACTGACTGATTAGTACAGTTAACAGTTCTAGTGGAATTCTGCCCATGGCCTACTTAAAGCCCAAGAAGACATATTTTAAAACATTGTTAATTAATCCATATTGTATTAATATCTAGGGGTCAAGGACCTAAGGTACTAAGCACAACTCACATGGACCAAGATGGGCCCCGTCCAGAAGACTGGAGTCTAATACCCTTGCAAATGGTTTGATTCTATCCTCAGTTAGAATTTTGTAATATATTTATTTCTATTTTCTGTGATATGAAGTGAGAATTGTGAAGGATGCCTTGTAACCATGGACAACTTGAAGACTTTGTCCTGTATGCCACAAACCTGTTGTGAATCTTTATGAACTGGCTCATGACCATACGTTTGGCCCACTGAGCAGTGTAAGTAACACCTTCCTCACTTGTCAGCACACCAAATTGTTGTAAATACCCAATGGGAAGGAAAATCAAGTAACAGATCTCTCGAAGTTTAGCTGCCAAGCAGAGGAACTCAGATTCATTCAGTACAGTTCAATAGGACACACTTATGAAAGACTCCAAAGACAGAAAGAAGTAAGAAATGAGAAATGACATGGATCCAGGAGCTGATAAATACTTGGTATTTATCCACTTGGTGTAAATCCATGGTATATTTTTTGAAGTAACCTGGGTGACTACCTGAGGAGCCAACTGTGCTTGTGATTTCTTCTTTTGCTCTCATATGCTTTTGTTCTGAGTTAATGTTTCTCAGTCTTAAGATGAATTGATTAGCCACCATTTAACTCTGGAGAAGAAAACTGAAGCTGTTAAAATGAATTTAAACCTTCTACAGCAATTACAGTCAGTCAAAGGAAATATCCCAAGAAACAGAAGTAAGTAAGAAAAGTGTAGGAATCTGAGGGGAAACACTAAAAACCCAAGACTCCTCAGCAGCCCTTGAGGAGTCTGAAAAGCAGCTAGAGTTACAGCTAATCTGGAAACTGTGGCAAGAGCTCTCTGTAAAAGAGATAAACAGCAAATGTTTCACTTCTGCAGAGGCCTGCTTGCAGGAAAACTCAAAAGGAGGAAGAAAATATACAGACACAGTATAGCCCTCCTGAATACCATTATAGTCCTGTAAACCCTGTTCTGCCTAAAGCTAAACAATATTGTAGCATCAGCTACAGACATATTATAAATAAGCTAAATTAATTCACTTTGGTTTGAAATAAATGGGTGTGTTCTCAGCATGCAAACAACTTTGATTCACAGAACGGATACCAAAAAAGCCACCAGAAAAAAAAGAGTGATGAAGCCACAATTTACCCAGGGAATAAATGAATGTGACACTACAGCACCCTTTTCAGAATTGGACACTTTTGCTGCTTCTGTGACTGAAAACTGCTTTGTTATAGTCCAAAAAGTATATTTTTGCATTAACTACCCACATCTATAAACATTCACAAAATAAGCAGTAAGGAAAAAGAGATGATCATGTTATTGTGGTTGTGAAAGAGCTCTGTCACTGGCATTCTAGAAACTAAAATACTGCTTGCATAAAACTGGACTATGTAGCTGTAATCCTTGGAGTCCTGTTGATATCACTGCTGTATTAAAGAGCATGCTTTTACAGGTCCTGTGGACTGTTCTGCCATATACAGAGTAAAATCATGCGTCTGCTGAAATTAATATGAAAGGCCTTATTGCATTCATTGGAAAAGAGTTTAACCTATTACCTTCTTAGGTTTATATTTGACTTTTTGCATTAGACAAGGAATGAAACGAACAGTAAACATTTCTCTGGCGTGACAAGTCAGTTGAACAGAGCAGGTTCTTATAGGGAAGGTAAACTGTGGTTTTATTATTACAACACTAGCTTCTGTCTATAGACTGTACACTTAGGGAATTATATTTATAGTTCAGTGTAATAAATCCTTCTTTCTTCAAGATCAGACTGGAAAATGAGGGATCAAGTCTACTTTTTTTACCTCTTATGCAAGAAAAGGAAGTAAGTTTAAGGACAAATACAGAAGTTTCACATCGACCTCTGTCCTCCACATGGCCAGGTTCAGGTGGTTTGGACTGAAATAAACACTATGATGCCCATGCTTGAAGAAAGAAAAGGATCTAATCTGCACAATCATGTGATATTAGCTTAAGGGAATCTGCTTAACACAAACCTTGAAGGTGAAATTTCTCAGTGGTCAGGTAAAAAATGTTTCCTGTCCTTATTGTTCCACAATTATGGAGTACATTGCATCTCTTGCTGTGTATCCTCGATTTTCATGGCTTTGCTTCCCATAATAAAAAAAAAACTCAGAATGTTTGAGATTGGAAGGTATCTCTGGATATCACTGACTGCAATGCTCTGCTTGAAATAGGGTCAGCTAGAGCACATTACTAAAAGCTGTGTCATCGGGTTTTGAATATCTCCAAGGATGGACAACACACAGTCCCTCTAGGCCGCTTGTAGCTGTTGAGTAGCTTGATCACAAGTAAATAATGCTGCTCAACCTGTTGTCCACTGACTTCTGCAAAGCTGCTTTCCAACTGGTCTGGAAAGGGTGGCTTCTCTCAAGTTTCAGGATTTGGTATTTTTCTCTGCTGAACTTCATGGGGTTCTTGTCAGCCAATTTGTCTGCTGAGTTCCCTCTAAATTGCAGTACAATCCTCTGGTGTGTTAGCCTGTCCTCTCAATTTTGTATTATCTGAAACTTTGCTGAGAGTGTACTGTCCTATCATCCAAAACTTTAACGGAAAAGGTTGAAGAATATGGACAAAACCTGTCCCTGGGGTACATCATTAGTGACTGGCCTCCAGCTGGGCTTCTTGCTGCTGATTACAATTCTTTAATCTTAGAAACGCAGCTAGTATTCAACTACCTTACTCTGCAGCTAAATACCCTGAGCTTTATCGATTTTTCTATGAGGATGTTATGCAAGACGTTAAGGTCAATTTATACACTTTGGCCTGCTCTCCTCTGATCCATTGAGACAGTCATCAAATTACAGAAGGCTATCAGATTGAACCTTTGGAAACCATTACTGACTACTCTCAATCATCTTCTTGTCCTTTATATTGTTTAGAAATGGTTTCCAGGATAATTTGCTCCATCACCTTCCAAGGGAAATAAGTGAGAGTGACTGGCCTGTAGTTCTCCAGATCCTTCTTTTTTACATACTATTCCAATATGTTTGGAAGTTAAGTATTTTGTAGTTAGTAAATAAATAAATAAACTAAATCAGAAAAAAAAAAAAAGAGACCCAGTTAATGGAATATAACATCTATCCTAATTCTGTAGCCTGATGCTGGCCATTATTTTGTGTGTACTAACTTCCTGTAGTTCAAAGCAAAAGATAAAGGATAATTAAATGGAATTCATTTATATAATTCATTGGCTTTTCCAAACATTATTCATTTATATAATTCATTGGTTTTTCCATACTAAACGAAACATGACCTTTCAGCATTTAAAAATATTTATGTAAATATTTAAAATGTCTATATTTACATAAAAATATACAAAGATCTTGTCTTCACTATATATGTGAAATATTAATTATCAATATAGATGTATGCATTGCAAAAATTTGCTCATACATTAAGAAAAAGCATTGAATACCACTTACCCAGCCTGCAGGAGAGCTTATGTATAGCTTTATGCTTCAACCACTTCAAGAAGTTTTTCATGTGTAACAGAAAGTAAGTCTTTGCCTAAATGGTCTGCTTAATTATGATGAAATATAGAATCAAGATTTAAAAGTCACTCCCTACCACCTGAACTGTGTGGCTACCTGAATACCACCTCTCAGCCACAGGTACCTGCACAAACCTTGCACCTAGTAGCGGTTTAGATGAGAGTAATATGACTTACTCGAGCAAGGATTTCAGGATTGAGGTCTTTTTTTCCTAAACAAGTTTTTCTTCCAGAGTAGGTCTTATTCACGTAAGCACACCGCAACTGTCCCACCACAACACTGGTTTAACTGAAAACATCTTTCGCTAATGGGATATGGCATTTCCTTGTTGCACCACATTAATTTCATTTCTTTGGATCAGGTAATTAAGGCCAATTGTCTCTTGAAAACAGCAAATGAATTCCTGACATTGGTGCACTTTCTAAGACTATCACATCCATCTGTTGCATTTAGATAAAAAAATAAGTTAACTAAATTAGCACAAGATTCACCCGACTGTTTAAATCCTGTTTATACTCTGCATGTGCTGAATTATTTAGGCAAATGGTAGTACTCAGCACAAATAGACATAGCTAGAAAGTAACGAAATAGTGACAGATTGTATTGTGTCTCTCTGCCCAGCAATCACAAGCAGTGTCTCTAGGTCCAGCAATCACAACCAGCTGTTATTTCACAGGGAGTATTTTCAGGACTGAGGGGAGTAACCTGATACCATTGTCTTCCACATTTTAGGACAATGCAGGATGGGAAACACCAGGGACACTTCAGCAGTGGGTACAATATCCCATGCAGATAGTGCTTGGCCATTAGAAAGGACAATCCACAGCCCAAATACCAAATCCCTCAGGTGATTGTTATGCTCATATCATGAAAATAAGTGAGTTCAAAGTGATCAGAAAACAAACCTGCAAACAATCCCTTCTAAACTTTGGGGAGATCTCTCATACAGCCTTATTCTCTTTCTGCTTTTAAAATGTATGAAGGGAGAATGTCTTTGTTCATGTGACTGTTCAGAAGAGCAGTTGTTTGTGTCAGGATGTGCATATCTGTGCTCACGTGCTAAGGCGAGAGAAGAAGATCATGAACAGAGAGATTGTGACACCAAAGGATTCAGCTTACCCATCATTAGTCAGGGATATTTGTGAACAACTTGTAAAGAAGAAAATACACACACACACACATATATATATATGCATTCACATGTGCATGTACAAATATGCAGTAACCATCAACAATAAAGATTATGGAGGAAAACAAGAGGTGACATTTCTTTTTATTTGACAAACAAAGAAAACAACATTGAAATAATTCTTTCTTGAAAGTAACTCAACATTGTCTCTTAGAAAGCAACTCAACTGTGAAACAAAACTAAATAGCTTTATTTCATTTTCGCCACGCTGTGTACAAAACAGTTTCAGTTGGGGACTGATTTTGATTCCTCTAATTTGTTCTTTTTCACTGATGTGCCTTTTGCTTTCATTTTGAAGACTGAAGATGTTTGGCTCCACTCTGAGGACAGTTAGAGTAGCTTCATGGTGTTAGTGCATCTACTCTGTTGGTATGAGAAAATGAGTAAAAACACTAGATAATGAAGAGCTGGTTTGAGGTAAATGTCAGGGTAAGGGAAAAGGAAATTAATATAAGAGCAATTACATCATTTTAATTAACTATCACGACAGTTTAAATATCTGGTTCAGATCTCACTTTCCTTTCTTTTTCTTCTCCATGACCTCAATCCTTATCATGTTGGCTTTATCTGCTGGTGCCCATAGTGATATGAAGACCTCCAGAAAACTTTGCAAAACACTAACTTCATTTAGGCAATGCAAATGCCCAGCATTGTTCCAGGGACAGGAACAGGCCTGCTGATGCAAAACTGCTCTGTTTATTTCAGGAAACTCATTGTTTCAATAAGCAACTTTCGTGTCTGGCGACTCTGCTCCTTGTTTCGAGATGTCAGTCAGCGTCAAAGAACTGGCAGTGGTGGGAAGATAAGACAGCTTATAGTCTCACTGAGTTAGATTTCAGTTCCACGCAACTATTACTGTTCCCCAGCTAAGCCTAGCAACAAACAGAAACTAATTAAGAGTAGCTTACCCATGCAGTAGTATTTAAAATCTCACCCAGTTCTCTCTAAGGCAAAAATCCCCTTCGTTCCCAGGCTGAGTAACAAGCTACTTATGGTAAGTTGACATGGTCTTTTAGATCATAAAGAGGTCATTAGAAAACACATATTTCTCATATTCTTTCAGAATCCCAGAAGGACACACTGGGTATAGTCAATCGAAGTAAAGGACAGAGTCCCAAAATCTTCAAGCCAGACTCCAGCTGTAGCACGTACAAATAGATGTTCCAGACAAACTCTGAATTAAAAACAGTAAAAATAACTGTTTTACAAGATCTGTCCTTGCTACATCCTTTCTAGCAAGGATAGGGACTCGGCACAATGTTTGCTTTTTCAAATAGGACTCTTGTGTTTCTGCATGACTTGTTGGGCACTACCAAAATGCTTAACTGCACCTCTAGGATTTAGACACGATGTGAAACCATATGTGCACATATAACTTTATATCGTTTGTTGCCATTGCAGGCAACACTACATGATGGTTCAGACTGATCTCCCAGCTCTCCAACAGTCGAGGGAAAGGATCACTGCACACACGGTGTGGATGATGCTCTGTCTCCCCTTTATTGTTTATGTTATCCCTTATATCTCTTGGCATAAGCACCTCCTCTCTCTGCCCCGTGCCAGACCTCTCACTTCCTCTTCACCCCTCGCGTTACAATCTGAGATCATCCAGACACTTACTACAATCGTTATATTCCATTTCTCTTTTCATGATGAGGTTGGTATTTCTAGCCGGTCTCGAGGAAGTCACAGCAAAGATGGACTTTGAGTTTAGATATTGTTTGGAAGACATAGACATGTATATTAATTATAATGTTTACACATGTATTGGTACTATAAAACATATATAGATGTCTGTGTGTATATATGTATGTATGCATATTTATTTCCAGTCCTGATATCAAAGCTCCTGTGCTACTAAGCTCTTGTACTCTCTGACAGTGACATGGTGCTTTTGCCAGCTAAAGTCTGTCACTTCAGAGCGAGAAGACATTCACCATGTCAACCTAACACATCCATGCTAGGATACACTCCCTTGCAAACACAATATCTGTGTCTCTCTTACAAAAACAGTGCCATTTAACATTATAACTAATGTATTTATGGAGGTGATAAAGCACATCAAAGAACAAATTTTGCTAACATAGGCCACAACTCCAGCGGGAGACTTTGCAACAGTAGCCAGCATCAGCATCAGCCGCAGCCAGCTGCTGAGCAAGAGCATCTCATGCTACAGCCTCTGCAACAGAACCAGCTGCTTTCTGCCTGCAGCTACAACAATCTCCAAGATCTTCTCAAACAGGCTGTTGATTTCAGTAGTGTCAAACACTAACAACCTCCCACTGTGGTTGCAATCAGAGCAATGAAACGTGCCAGTCAAAAGATTGTCATAGAGCAGCAGTAGCAGAAGAAAGAAAGGTAAAAGAGAAGCTGGAACCTCCTCAGTGGTTTTACCTACACAGACCCTTGCTGTGTAGGTAATGATTTCCGAGCTATAATGCGAGCATGGGAGAGCACAATGGGCATCTGTAGTGGGTTTGTCAAGGTCAGGTTTTGGTGGAGGGGACTACAGGAGTGGCTTCTTTAAATAAAGAGCTGCCAGGAAGCTTCCCCTGTAGCTGACAGTAGTCAATTTTAAGATGGATCCACAGCTGACCGAGGCCTGGCCAATTAGTGACTGAGGTAACACCTCTGTGATTAACGTATTTGAGAAAGGGAAAGAAGTTGCTGCACAGTTGCTAAACTGGAGCAGCAACAGGGAGTTAGGATGTGAGGATATCTCCTCAGAAACCAAGGTCAGTGGAGAAGGAAGAGGAGGAGGTGCTTAGGCACTGGAAGAAAGATTCCCCTGTGCCCTGTGGTGCAGCCCATGGTGAGGCAGATGTGCCCCTGCAGTCCATGGAGGTCCACAGTGGAGCACAGATCTACTTGCAGCCCATGGAGGACTCCACACGGAAGTGGGTGGATGCCTGAAGGAGGCTGTGACTCTGTGGGAAGCCCACCCTGGAGCAAGTTCCTGGCGAGACCTGGCCAGAGCAGGTTTGCTGTCAGGACTTGTGAACGTGTGAGGCACTCAGGCTGGAGCAGTTGGTACCATGGTTCTCCCCATAGTTCTGACCCACGTTGGGGCAGAGGAGCTGCTCCGTGTGAGGGCTCGTACTGGAGCAGTTTGTGAGGAACTGTAGCCCATGGGAAGGACCCATGTTGGAGAAGTTAATGAGTACAATGTGTCCTGTAGAGAAGGACCCCACAGTGTAGCAGTGGGAAGTGTGAGGAGGCCTCCCCTTGAGAAGAAGCAGCAGCAAAGTCCATCTGTAATGAACTGACCATAACCCCCATCCCCCCTCCCCTGAACCTTTAGGGAGGAAGGAGGGAGATTCCTGGAAAGAAGGAGCGGTAGGGGGAGATTTGGGGTTTATTTCTAATTTCCCTGCTCTGTTTTGATTGTTCATTAATAAATCAAACCATTTCTCCCTAAGTTAAGTCTGTTTTGCCCATGACAGTAATTGCTGAGTGATCTCACTGTCCTAATCTTGACTCACAAACCTCTCATAATGTTTCTACCTACTGGGCACCTGGCACCCAGACAGGGCTAAAACCACCACAGCATTCTATAAGTTTAATATATATCTAACTCAGTGAAATAAGAAGTGATATAAAGTACTTCTGACATTTGATTCATTCTCCCAGATCTCCTTGAGCTTTATTTTATAGTCAGTGCAATTTCCATGTGGGATCTCATTTCATGTTCCTACGAATATGTTTCTCTAATGAAGGATTTTGTTAAAAGGAGGACAATTAAGGTGGGTTTTTTTCTGCAATAGCACCTAGAACTCCTGGGTACAAATCAGAAATGCTCCGTGCTCTGCACAGTCCAAATATAACGAACAATAGGAGAAATAAAGTCAGCTTTGGGGCAAAGGACGGTAAACATACAACTATGCACATCTTTGGGAAGAGGACAAAATGATAAGAGAAAGACTTGGAACCCATTTCATTTTCAATTCCATAGAAATTACACAAATAATTGCACATAAAAGCAATTAACCAACTAACAAACTGGTCATTTGCTTGCAGAATTATCAGTTGTAAGTAAGAAACTTTTATGGCCTTATAGCCAACTGCTTTCACACTGGTTAGTTTACTTCTGTGAGACTTTGGCAGTAATTTTATTGGCATGACAACACTCATGCTAGAAAACAGAACTCCACTTTTTTCCAGCACACATTACACCTTTCTAACACCTCAACAAGGAGAACAACTGAGTGAGGAAATAAATCTATTGTTCAAGGAAGCGTTACCATTTCCTACCTTTTATACCACTAAGCCAGAACAGACAGCAATTTCCACTACAGCCTGCACAACAGAAGTATGTGAAGCACAGCTGGGAATTCATATTCTGTCCAATATCTTGGCAGTCTTTGTTCCACTGGAGTATAAACTCTGCTTTAGTAGGTGGTGATTCCGAGGTTTTATTTAATTAGCATGAACATTTAATAGGACAATCAATTTTAGTAAAAATATTTAATAGGAAAATGGTAATTTCAACAAATTAATCCTGTAGTAAAAGATACTCTTATTCCACACAGTTATTAACATTATAAAAATAGTGGGAAAATCAATTAATTTACAAATATAGGGTTCTTATAACCAGCTATAAAGGATTTAGTGGATTCACCAAAAGTCTGAATAGGCTCTATTGTTCAGAGCTAATTTAAACCATCCTGTGCAGTTTCAGTAATTTAAATACCATTGAAGTACAAGCAAAGATCTGCTTACTTCTGAGTTACATGAGAATCAGGAAACAGTTTAGGTTAGGAAGCATGTTTCACAGTTTCCAAAATATCAACATGCATTCTCATGTCTCCAGTCAGCAAAGAAGCACCAAGTGCATACTTTGCCTCATTCTTTGGATATGTTCTCTCTCTGAAACTGTTGCTGGGAACACACTACGAGGAGACAGAAATGCATAAAAATTTCTCCATTTGTTTATATAGGCCTCAGTCCTGCAAAAAGTGTTTTGTGGGAAACCCCACACACTTATACAGAGTCCTTCTGACTACAAGAGTTCCTGACTTGAGCTCTGGGACTTGCTGCATGGAAGTGGCTTCAGAGACACATACACATCCCTGAATAGTAAACTTGTGGCTCTTCCACGGTCAGTAGACACATGCCTCACATAAAACTGAAGTGATTTGCTGGGAAGGTATTTAAATATGTGCTCTTTAAGAATAATCTCAAGTGATATCTGCAGTCACAGTAGTTTTCTAAGCTTGAGTTACAGATGTGACAAGACAAATCCAGGCTCCAGTGATTCCCTTGAGCATTTGTTGGGAAATGTTCCATGTAAAAAATGGCTTTGTTTTCATTCTCATGACTGAGATTTTAAAGGAAAATCAACAGAAAGAGGAATTAAATGGCTCAGAGACACTTGTGTGAGACAAGAGGGTGGCTAGAAGGATGCACTGAATTCAGATGGAAAAATTAACTTACCAGAGAGATGGGCATTATCCTGATCAAAACAAAGAGATAATTCAGGCCACAAGCAACTACAACTCTTCACTTACCACAGGAGGTTCCTATATTCTTGATATAATTGATGATTAAAGATCTTGTTTTCCATCAATAGATATTCAACTTTCCTTAAAAATGTGTTCAATATCCACTAGAGAAGCCATTGACAGAAAGTGAACAGGACAGGTTAGCCCCCTGCATGGAAACTGGGAAAACAGCCAGTCATTGGAGGAAAGAGGAGTTTGAAGAAGACATAGTGAAACTGTGTGCCCAGCAATGTTGCAGCACTTCAGTAAGTAAAGTTCATTGAGGCAGTCTAAGACCTAAGATGGGGTAAAATGAAACGGAAGATTCACTTGTACTTAAAACAGGAAAGAAATGTTTACTATGCTCATACCTAGTAAAAGGCTGCAAAAGTTATAAAACTCTCACTTGTAGGAGATAGGACACTTAATCCATTTCACTAGACAGACAGGGGAAGCAAGCAGATCTAGAACTGGGAAAAATACTTAAAGCCTGTGAAGTGCAGGTAAATCAAAAGACCAAGGAACTCGACGTTGACAACAATCAGTAAAAAGGCACATACGGGCTCCAGGAGAGCAACTTAGACTGAAAAACACCTGTGAAGAATCCAGATACCATCAATAATTCTACCAGAAGAGGAAGGGGAAAATGAGATAACACTGCATAAATATTTCACAGTTTGCATGTTGAGTATCAAGCAAGACACTGATGATGTAGCAGCTAGAGATCATGGTATCCAGATATGACAAACCCTGACCAGGTGCCAGCAACTGAATGGTAGACTAAAGACTGATGAACTGGAGTCAACCAGGACTGAGGTCATCAGTGCTCAACAATGAAGGAATTCTGAAAGATACAAGCAATTGGGAAATGTCTGGATGACAAAGTGTGAAACAAATCCTGCAGCCATCAGGAACAGCCAACTATATGTATTTTGTGCACATTTATCAAAAGGACAGTCTCCTTGAAACAGTTAAAGTGAAGAAATATAGAGGAAGTCACAGACTAAAGGACAGACATTTGGAAGACTAAAACTAAAAGGAAGGCATTTGTCATAATACAATGCAGCCTTACACAACAGCTTGAGTGAACAAACTGTGCCTCAGAAGGAGCATAGGATCAGTGGCTACGTAAAGTCAGACTAAAGCTATAGCTCCAACAGAGAAAAGAGATGTGCTTAGAAAGGATAAGGATATCAGCTATGATATTTAGAATGGAGGAATTCCTTCTACTCACTTTTGGGTGAATGGCACCAGTGTTATAATGTACTGTATGAAAGTCAATCACAAGCATCTGCAAGCAAACACATTTTATGCAGAATCTCCAGTCTCTGAGTGTTGTTGCTGCTAGGTGCTTTAGGGCAAACAGTAAGGCTCTTTCTGGGGCAAGGCTCTACAGATTGTCACGACTCAAATTCTGACTCAAATTCTACCCTGAGACATTATATTTTACCCCATGTAGATGGTGTCTGAGTGTATGCGCAAGGCTGGATTTCAGCTCAGAGTGGCTTAGCAATAATCTCACCAAATTTAAGATCTAACATCATAAAAACTGAAGGATGAGCCTACTCAATAGTCCTCACTACTCAGCTTAAGCAAAACCACATATGTCATGTGCATTAGCAAAGTCAGGCATTGGAACAGACTGCTGAGGGAGGTGACAAAATCTTTAAAGTATCTTCCAATTGAAACAATTCTATGATTCTATGATTCTAAGAAAGTGGTTTTACAGTAAAAACAAAGATTTGGCAGTTTTCTGAATTCTCAAATGGATATTGTGGGAAACAATCTGAATTGGCATATCTTCTCTGTATGTTAGAAAGCAATATTCCTACAGTGGATTGCAGCTCTAGTTAGGAAAAGTAGTCTGCTGGCAGCATGCAGGTACCAGCTGTGGCCAGGAATCTGAGAACAAGTTTTGCAACCTGATTTTGTAACTGCAAGAGGCCACAGAATAGCACAGCAAAATTAAACCTAATAGTGCCAAATGGGAATTTGAGCACAAAACAAGGTTAAAAACAAAGAAACTGGAAAGCAGAAGCCACAGTAAAAAATCTGACTGCAAAGACAAAACACGTACACCAAAAGAGTTTGGTTTTTTTATTGCTATGCAATACAAAAGAGCTGCCACTTCCTCCGAGCCCAGGATCAGTGTGTCCCCGCATGTAGGAAAGCAGGAAGAAAATGCAGAAAGCCTCCATGGATGAGCAAGGATCTGCTGGGACAACTCAGGGAGAAAGCAGCCATCTATGAGAGGTGGGAAAAGGGCCTCACTTCTTAGGAAGAGTACAGAAACATTACCAGAGCAGGCATGGGTGTAATCAGGAAGGCTAGAGCCCTTCTAGAATTAAACTTACCCAGGAAAGTTAAGGAAAATAAGGAGATTTTCAGGTACATTGGCAGCAAAAGGCAAATAAGGGGGAATGTGGGCCTGCTTCTTAACACAGAGGGTGCCCTGGTGACAGAGGATGCAGACAAGGCTGAACTACTGAATTCCTTCTTTGCTTCAGTCTTTACAGGAAAGGCTGACCCTCAAGAAGCTCAGTCCAGCAAGGATAATAGGATGGCCTGGACAGCAGAGGACTTACCCTGGGTGGAACAAGAAAAGGTTAAAGACTTTTTTGCCAAGCTTAAGGCTCATAAGTCAATGGGTCCTGATGGAATGCATCCAAGAGTGCTGAGGGAGTTGGCTGATGTGGTTGCTAAGCTGCTGTTCATCATTTTCAAATATTCGTGGAGGACAGGCAAGGTGCTTGAGGACTGGAGAAAGACCAACGTCACTCCAGTCTTCAAAAACAGACAAGAAGGATGACTTGGGAAACTACAGGCCAGTCAACCTCACCTCCATCCCTGGAAAGGTGATGGAACAACTCATCTTGAATGTTATCACTAAACATATGAAGGAAAAGTTGGTTATCGGAGAGAGTCAACATGGATTCACCAAGGGGAAATCCTATTTGACTAACCTGATAGCCTTCTATGAGGGAATAACTGGCTGGCTAGATGAGGGGAGAGCAGCAGATGTCATCTACCTTGACTTCAGTAAGGCTTTTGACACTGTCTCCCACAACATCCTCATCAGAAAGCTCAGGCAGTGTGGCTTGGATGAGTGGACGGTGAGGTGGATAGAGAGTTGGCTGAATGACAGAGCCCAGAGGGTGGTGATCAATGGCACAGAATCAAGTTGGAGGCCTGTGGACACCGGAGTTCCTCAGTCTTGTTCAATATCTTCATCAACGACCTGGATTAGAGGACAGAGTGTACCCTCAGCAAGTTCCCTGATGACACCAAACTGGGAGGACTGGCTGACTCCTCAGAGGCTGTGCTATCATTCAGCAGGATCTCGACCAGCTTAAGAGTTGGACAGAAAGGAACCTCATGAGGTTCGACACGGACAAGTGCAGAGTCCTGCACCTGGGAAGAAATAACCCCATGCCTTCAAATTATGCAGAAGCTTCAAGTGAAACCAAACTAGCAGCATTTGTAACTAATGCTTTCAGAGTCTGAGGGAATCATTTACAACATTAAAGAAACATAAATACTGGTCTTCCCCCATTATTCCAATCCTACAGTACCCTAAAAAACAGGAAGCAACAGTATGCATTAGTACTTTGCTGTCACAGAGCCATTAAAACTTCTTAGAGAAAAAAATCCCACAAATCTTCAGTGTTATGTGTGAGTCCCCTTGCTTCCTCATCTATCTCAAATCACATCCTCCTGCAAAAAAAGGAAACTTTTTGCTTTTCTTTCCATACTGCAAGATCTGTAATAGCTCTGTTTCTTGTGATGTAGAAATTGCACTCCAGAATGCTTTCATTTTGTTATGCTAGGATATAGAGAGCACACAAGAAACCAGAGGATGACTTTAAAAGATTGCTTTAAACTGCCTTAAAAGACTCATTGGCACCTAGCCCTCAGGGCTCTGGTGTCTCAGGGGCCTTCAAGACATGCTTCAGGGCTTGCAGAGACATAAGGAAGCTCCTGACTTGTCCAGTGATGACTTCAATACCAGATGAGAAAATGTAGCAAGGATTGAACATATCAAGACTGAAGTTATCCAAAGACACACCTTCAAATCACCAGCTTTAAGATCATCATATTTCTTAGAGTGCACAAACAAGAGACATGCTCAAAGAAAATTTACAGGCATAGGAAAGTAAACCGGAATGGGACTTCAAAGCCCGTTTAGACAACTCCCTTGTTTGGATGCCAAGTCTCCTGTTTGCCAAGATGATTCTCAACAGATGTTTGTCATGAAATCTGCATGGAATGAAGTATCACTGGCTCCCTCAGTAGCATGTTGCAATGCTTAACTGTGCTTATAAAGAATATTTTCCTAAAATCTCACCTGAAACTTCTTTGGTGAATGGTCAGTTGCTTCTTGTCCAGCTCCCAAATGTTCACAGGACAATTTATCACTGGTCCTGTCATAATAGTTTTATATATATCAGAGAGAGCTGTTATCATGTCAGCTGTAGTCTCTGTTCCTCTAGACTAAACAAACTCTTTCATTTAAACCTTCCTTCAAAGGTCATGTTTTTAAGAAGGTTGTCGTCATTGCCGTCCTTCTCTACACTTTATCCATAGCTTCATAGAAGTGTAGGCCTGGAAATTGGATATAGACCTCCAGCTGGGAGATGTCTAGTGCCAAAAAGAGTGAAAAAATTACCTCCAGTGTCTTATACACAATACTTAATGTATGCTGGAACAAAATTTACTGATGCTTCAGAAGGTTGTGCTGCTGTTCAGTGAGATCTCAATTGGCTTGAGAGTTGGGCAAAGAGGAACCTCATGAGGTTCAACAAGGACAAGTGCAGAGTCCTGCATCTGGGGAGGAACAACCCCATGCACCAGGACAGGCTGGGGATTGACTTGCTGGAGAGCAGCTCGGCGGAGAGGAACCTGGGAGTCCTAGATGACAATAAAATGAACATGAGCCAACAATGTGCCCTCATGGCCAAGAAGGCCAATGGCATGCTGAGATGGATCAAGAAGAGTGTGGTCAGCAGCTCAACTCTACTGGTGAGGCCTCATCTGGAATGCTGTGTCCAATTTTGGGTTCCAAAGTTACAGAGGGACAGAGAACTTCTGGAGAGACTACTATGCAGGGCCACCAAGATGACCAGGGGACTGGAACATCTTCCTTATCAGGAAAGGCTGTGGATCCTGAGAGTATTCACCTTGGGGAAGAGGAGACTGAAATGGGACCTTGTTAATAATTTTAGAGATTTGAAAGGTGCATGTCAAGGGGATGAAGCAACACTTTTTTCCCCAGTGACAAGACAAAGTGTAATGAACAAAAGTTGGAACATAAAAAGTTCCATTTATTCTTAAGGAAAAATTATTTCATTGTTCAGGTGAGGCAACCCTAGCACAGGCTGCCCAGGGAGGGTGTGGAGTCTCCAACTCTGGAAGTTTTCAAAATCCACCTGAACATGTTACTGTGTGACCTGATCTAGGTGAATCTACTTTAGCAGCGAGATAGATGATCTCTAAAGGTCCCTTCCAACTCTTACCATTCTGTGATTCAACCACAAAAAAAGGGCATTGATCATTTAATCATGCATGTAAGCAGAAGTCTCCTTAGACACACTGTTTGCATGTGGAAAACAATATTCACATATGTAAGGACTTCTGTGTTACAAAGCTGCATTCCTTTCAATTATGCTTAACATAGGCCAAGATTTTTTCAGAACTACATGCCAAAAGCTAAAGTTCTAAATCCTTGTTTGGTTGCTGAAGTAATTGGCTTCACTGAAGTGGATCTTCACACACTGTCAAGGTGCAGTAGCACCTAACTCTGTCATCTTATTATGTCTGCTGGCCTTACCAGCAGTCTTGGAATCTTAATTTTAAGCACCTTTTTGTTATTAAGAGCTGAAAGCAAAATCGCTACTCTTTGATGTCCAGTTTACCTAAACTCTACAGCTTTGATAGACAGAGTAATTTTCTTTTCCAGTTCACACATAGAAAGCTGGGGAGCAGGTGATCAGTTCCTCTTTAGCGCTAGGTTTTGTTACAGTTGACTTTAAAAGAGGGTCAAATTTAAAGACATCTCAATAAAGAAGAACAGATTTCTCTTAGAAGTTCATCAAAGTTAATGCTTGGGAATTCTGAAAACATTCTCTTGGGTGAGACTAGAGTTAAGTTATCATGGTTACTCTAGTTGAGTCAAGCCACTTCCACTACTCCTGGGTTTAAACAGATTATGCTCAAGTAGTTGCTGGAATTCCCTTTTGTTTTCTGTCTGCAAAGTGATAAATCTTCTGATATACTCTTACAATGCTCCAGGAAAAAAAGATCTGAGAAGATTCCCCAAAACTTACACAGGGGATTTTTTCAGAGCAGAAAAATTAGATTTTCTTCTTGGATGATGTGATCACAGCCTACCAGTAAATCTTTCTGTTCTGCATGGAAACATCCAGGTGGCTTGAGCAGCTGGGGAGGAAATGTCAGATTGTCTGGCACGCAGCACTTACAGTAACTCCTGCTCTCTGCTGACATGATGTATAAGGTTTCCTATCGCAGCTGTAATGACTTTTAAAGATATGAACAGTATCAACAGACCACACTCGGTATACTTTCCTCATACCCTAGTCCCACATTTTTCATTGGTGACAAGTTACCAATGGGTGTTAATTTGGGATGAATGATTAGTGCTGTCACAAGGGCTTACTTCACTGGCATCACCAACACAAGCTTATGAAGTCTATTAGTAGAAGTTTGGTCTTCATGAACACCACAGGTTTGGGAGTAAAAGACTATGTGGCTCCTGAAACTACTCTGAAAAACTAAAAGGTGACAAACTCTTATCATAAAAATGGAATTATAATTCAACTCTCCTGGACAATTCTTCACATTTTGAAGGATCTTTAAAGCTTTTTTTTCTTACACATCTTGTGTTGCATTACAACAGCAGTAACTATGTGAGTAGAAGTGTCTGCACATGCTGACAAAAGACTGAACATACAGCCACAGCTCAACTCGTACCCTCTCTGAGGTCTAATTTCTTAGCTAAACGTCCCTGAGAAGACTCCTTGGTTATTCTGAAAACCTAATATTAAGATTGTTGCATTGCAAATTTTAGATCACAAAGCCTTAATTAGGATTCGTAATGTAATAACTGGGGAGTAGAGAACTCACAGAGGGAGTTCCTTACTTTCACATACTTCTGGCAGGAGGCATACTGAAGAGTTGTGTTTACTGGACCACAGCTGGCATCCCCCAGGACTGAGATGACACATTAGCCCTCCATATTCAGTACCAAAAAGAATGCTACTCTCAGCGTGATAGACTTTCATGCCACAATCATTTTGAAATACAAAAGTAAGTCTCCAACCCACATCAGTGTTCTTAGATATAGTCATTTGCCAACAATAGTCTGGCATTGAATCCTATTTGGAAACATTCTGATCTAAACTCTTGTCTTTTTTTACTTGGGTATTGTTGGCAAACAGTTAAAATTTGTGTTGCAAGGGAGTTCTCCTAGTATTATTTATTCTGCATGAGTTCCTGTGCGACCTACTCTAGGTGGTCCTGCTCTGGCAGTAGGATTGGACTAGGTGATCTTTCAAGGTCACTTCCAACTCTTAAGATTCTGTGATTCTGTGATTCCTTTTCTGTGGTTTGGAAGCAGCACTGCCTCAGAAAGAACAATCAGTTACAGACAAGCCTTCAGCTTTATACTCAGTCCTCTACAGGGATTTTGACAGAAATGATATTTACTTACAACTTGATGTATTTGCTCCATCAAATGCAGAGTGCAGTGACAGAGAATGTAACATAAGTGGAAGATGGAAAGCAAAAATCTTCACTTGTACTTTCTAAAGAAGTATCACTGATAGCATGTTTACTTCATTAACGTCCAGTTTAGATCTGTGTCTTTTTTACGTTCACATTCTGAAGAATTCAGCCAACTAAACATGTTCTTTTATATGGCCACAGATTTCCTATCTGACTTCAAGCTGCTGGCCAGGAAGGATATTGAGTGTCCAAAGGGTCCTCTGTCACAAATTCCACCCACACCCGTGTCAAGACATACTAGAGTACTTCAGGTTAGAATAAATGCCAGTGCTGAGGCAACAAAATCTCACTTCTGGTATCCAGCAGTCCCCAGTTGTAGATGGATGGTTACACACATCTTTACCTGTTTGCACACACAAACACACACTTCGCTTTACAAGTTTATACACACTCCACTGCAGTGAATGCTGCCAGGAGTCATTATAGGAGCTTCCAGAACGCTCATCTATTTGGAGTTTAGTCTCTGAAATGTTAGGGTTTTTTCTAGTTTTTTCTTTGTGTTACCACAACACAATGGGGCATCCCATTCTTCTGCTTATCTTGTACCATGCCAAGCAGATAAACAGAATAGTTCATTTGTCAGTGCTGTGAATTTTCCATAGGCACAAACATAGAGATAAACACACAAATAGACAATATCAAAGTGTCAGATAATCATCTTCCAAACAGATGGGCACTGTTTATTCCACACTCTACTCAGGAACTGTGTATTGTGCATACACAAACATACAATACCATAGAGAAAACACTTGTTTATTTCTGTTTCAAGAAGTGTCTCTTCTAAGTACATGTGTAAATCTGTTTTCAAAGATATGCAAGAGATCACTCTGGCAGAATGAGAAAATACAAAACTTCCCAATACCAGTCTGGAATCCTGAAAAAAATAGGAAAGCAATCAATGTAGCTTACCTTGAGATTACTTTTTTCCAATTTACCCTTGATTTTTTTCTCTTGTGCATTTTTGTTTCAATCTTTATCATCTGACAAAAGGCAGTAAATTAGTTCTTTAGGAAAAAGAAAAGGCTTTAGAAATTTCAGGAAAGAAAATTATAAGTCCCATAACTCCTCACCTTCTTCTGAACTGCATCCACTTTCCAATTTGATGGGCTCCAGCTGGGAACTTGTTTGAACTTGAATAAAAGCAAAGGATTTTATCATTTCAGTACAATTCAGTCACAGTTCTCCACTAAAGATAAGTCTTCCCAGTCCTATTACTGAGGGGGCTTTCCACGCCATTTTTTTTTCCAATATGAGGAATTCCTTTGGCTCCAGCCTTAAGGGTCTCTTTCTCAAGGTTATTTATTGCACACCCTGTGGGAGCTTCCAAACATTAACTGCTCAAACTTGGCAGAGAAGAACTGGTATATTTTCCCTCTCTCTATGGAAATTCCTATTGTATGAGCCCACATTGTTGCAGAAGTCCTTCTCCTGGGAATCTCTATCTCAGAGGAAATGTGGTACAGCTGCGATTTGGCATGTGGTTTCCTTTTTCTAGACTTTATTCATGGTTTATAAAACTTCCAACAGCACAGTTGCTCCTAAACAGAATGGGAGATTGAAACCTTACTCTTGCAAGTGTATAATAAGCATTGCAAGTGATTTCAGGAGTGCAGTCTGTGGCCATTTCTTTGATAGCATTTGAATCGAGTCATCTCCTATATCTTCCAGGATTCTGCTGACATTTTCTGACTGACTCCAAGTACAAGTTATTGTCACATAGGCTCAGTGACCCAAAGAAGTTCTTCAAGCACATGGCAGACAAAGTGCTGGTTGCCATTTCCTTTTAATTACATTGCCCAGACTAGATACTTTCAAAGACTGTTTCCCCTAAAAAGTTAGCGTCCACAAAACAGCCTACATAGGAATAACTCTCTGCTTTATTTTTCAGTACTTCCAAATGAAACATCGGGAAAGTGATTACTCCATGAATAAAATTCTGAAGTTTCCAACAATTTTATTGACAGTTCTGATTTTGTTGCCTCTGTAGATTTGATACCACACACGCATACAACAGTCAGTTGCAGTCATGCATTTTAAAGTGCATCACATGCTCTACATCTCAGTGTGTCATAAAGTTGGCCTCTAGTTAATATTAACAAGTAATACCAGTTATATTGCATGGATATTATTTGTAATAGTATTTAAGTGTAATGGCTATTAACATGAATACATATCATATATATGTACACAGTAACAGCCTATATGTGCATATATATACAGATGCATGCAACTAATTTCTCCACTTCCCAGGTACATGGCACATGAAATAAGTAACAGATACATTATACATGATCAAGGTTGAGTAGTTCTCTGGATGAATGACAGTATGTGGCTCTAAGGGCCATATAGCTTCATTATATCTAGTCACTCAACATGAAGAAGAGGGCTGAGCACGAAGACAAGGCTTTTAGATTACACTTAACAGTTCCCTTCAGATTTATTTCTGACATGTAAAATATAAAGCTCAATCAATTTGAATTCACATAAAACAAGCCTGTCATTTTTCAACTACATGAGAGCACACACTCCTAATGTCAAAATCAGTTGATATAATTCTTTATGCTTGGCTTGCTAGATCTCTCCATGACTCTGAGAGAATATCTGTGGTTATCAAGTATGATTTTCAAAGAAAATATAAATAGATTATGAACGTAGGAATTACAGTAATGTATGTACTTGTGTTGATACTTCTTGGCTTAACTACTGTAGTGTATTAAGTAATATACAGACTATCAGGTTACGGATAATAAGAGATGTTTTCTATTCATATTGGACACTTATTTATGCATTCAATCAACATGTTTTAAAGAGCAAGTCCTGAACAGTAAGTACACTGAGTATAATTTGGTATTTAAAAAAAACTATTCAAAATTTGTATTCTGTCAGGAATCTGCATAAAAAATCACTGCCATGAAAAAAAATATTCAAATAGAAAAGTGTTTAACAAAAAGCATTTAAAGCAACTCCAGAGTTCTCAGCTGTTAAAAGGTAAATCAGATTAGTTACTCCATTAAAGTCTGTAACTGAAAAGCAAAACCGGCAGGCTATAGTTTTGCAATTACAGATGAATGATAGCTATGCAGCCAGAAACAATGCTGTCCTGTGCATCTTGATCATAAATATGGATGTAATGCCCTATCCTCAAATGAATACTTAAACCTCTCCCATCACAGTTTGTTTAACTGCACATAAAAGAGTGGTACACAGCACAAAGACCTCGTAATGCTGTAAAATATGTAACGCTGCAACCTCTAGGAAGCTGTCATCACTTTAACTGCACATTTAGGAAAACATTTTTCAAAGTGCCACATTTTGCAACTCTTCAGTAAAGCTCTTACAAACCCTAGAGCTACAGGGATCATTCTGCAAGCGTTGCCTGCAAGGTTAGCTGAGCATTTTATGCTTCCTGGACAAGATGATGCAGACAAAGATCCTGCTGTGATGAAGGAGGGAGACCCTACTGAGAAGTGCTGAGTGCACTCAACTCCCAATAAATTGCAGTCCCGTTGGAGGTAAAAGGATCAAATCTGCTCTCCCTGCTGTGAATGGAAGGTGGATTAGGGAAATCACCTGCAGCTAGCAATTGAGAGCACAAACTGATATTTACCAACAGTGATTTATTTGCTGTTAACTTCTGACTGCTTGTTTAGCATTCCAAGTCTGGAGTACTCCCTTCAGTGGAACCATGGAGAAAAATCTGTTCTGGGCATCAAGAAATATTTCCTCAGCTACCTCCATGTGGAATACTCTAGTTGGGCACATGCTTTTCATTAGTTTATTGCTTTTGTTAGTCTGTCACTGTCCTTTGCGAAATAGATTCCAATGTGCTACTGAGCTGAATTCATGGCTTCAGCCATCTGGGATATGACAAGCACTTCATTGTATAATTCGTAAGCTTTTTTTCTAAACCTAGCTTCCACTTTCTTTGTATCCTTCGGAATTGTCTCATGTACAAGCCTAGATATGCTATTGCACAGGATCTCAAAAAGAGCTTTATGAGCCATGCAAATGTGTGTCTGATGTCCTGGGAAAGTCACAAATGGGTAGGAGCTCAGCCTCTACACAGATGTGGAATTTGGCTTACTGCATATCCTGGTGTGTCTGGGGTTACTTAGATTTCCAGACCATGGTGGTCTTACATGGCAGTTAACATCAGGTATCTGATGTTTTTATGTCAGAAGTGCAAGGTTCAGAAGCACTGAGCCAAAGACTGGAGGTTTTTTTTCTTTTTAAAGGCAGCAGTGAGTTTAGAGTTCCTAGAGTGAGGAACTTCAGAAAAGCTCAGTTTACAAGGTAACTTATGCTTAGCATTTCTTGAAAATTGCCCCTTCCCTTGGCAAAAGCAGAAAGCCCAAGACAATGAGGTGTACTGTTTCTTTTCAGACAACATTTCAAGCTCAGTGACTGTGTTTTCATATGTGTAACATGTAATAAACTTTAGCCTTACCTCTACAAGAAAATAGGAAAATAAGCAGAACTCAGTATACCTGGAAAGGTGTTCTAGAGCAGCAGCTGCTGGTGTGGATTGGCTCTAGAGGTTTGTGGATCAGAGAGCTATTTAAGAAACCATTGTTATGCAGAGAAGCTGCTGAAGCTACTAAGACAAATATATCATTACCCACAAAATTCATCCCACATCACTTTAATGAAGAGCAGGTTTTCTCTTTCAATTACTACATGATAATGACTCCCTCTGGTCTCGTCCACCAAATGTCAGGGACATGGTACTATGATCTGAAAAAAAAACCAGCAGGTTTCCATAATGCCTAACAGCATTATCTGCCTTATTGTTATCAATCCCATGGCCTGAAACACCAGGAGAATCAGATAGCCATTTATGCATACTTACTCACTTTAAACATCCTTGGTCTTCAGAGCTAGATTATCAGTCAGGCATGGCCTTGGCCAATCAGATGAGCACAAATACACCCCTAACAGTGAGTCTGACTTATTGACTTTCCAATTAGCCTTATAGATCATGAAATATCTGTTCCTTGACAGATTGCTGCCTTTTTTGGTCCTGCAGGGACAACGTGTGTATGTACAGAGCAGCTTCTCTGCCCCTTTCTGTTTGGCATCTGAACAGAATTTACAGAAGGAAGGAAAGATTTATCACTACTGAGGTAAATGCTAACATATAGAAAGTGACAAGTACAATCTTGTACTTATTTTTCTCCTTTTACATCTCTTCACTGCTGAAAACTCGTGATCAGTGGTTCCACAAGGGTGAGGTTTTTTAGTTCTAATAGCAAGATATTCAAAAGATGTCTCAGTTAAATTCTGCAGAAGATAAGTACCAAGAGACTTACTAAGTCTGAACTTCTTGGGGCTAACTAAGGTTTTTAAAGACTCAGATGTTCAAGTATCTTTTGTCAATTGTTCTAAATTTCAAAGTTAAAAATATTCTTTTTCCTTTACATTTTCTTACATATATTTTTAAATCACTGTCTCCAGAAACAGTTTGTTTTTCACATAGCCTCATTAAGTGATCAGCTTGGTGTCCATTCATTAATTCTGCCCAGCTAAAAGAAAGCTTCAAGTTCTGCAAGACAGTTAAACACTAGTGAACCTAAACAATTTGTTTTTCTAGAGACTTACAGTAAAAGTGAACTTGGTGTCTTCTTAGAACTGCCACATTCAGGACAGTTGTCTTCTGAGGATGTTAGCTGACGTCTGAACCACAGAAAAATGCAAAAAATATGTATAAAGACTAGAAATCATAGTTCTCTATTTTACACCTTGTGACCAGTATATTCTGTGCCTTTTAAACTGATAATTGTCTGTGGCAGTTAAATCTGGCATCTTTTGAGATGCAAATCATTGCATTACAGGAAATTTTCACTGCCAGATATTTGCAAACTAGAAAATCCAGCTAAGCCTGGAACTGATGACTTCTTTGGGGACATACTGTTGTACTTGGTGAAGGGAATCTCTGTGCAAATAATATGACTATGTCTCAGAGGGCAAAGAAGTTGATTTTATCACTTCCAGATATCAAATAAGGAACCAGCATGATCCTCACTGCACCAATAAGCTGAATGTGACCCTATGAAGGTCAATTTCCTCAGTGAGACACTGAACAGGCAGATGTTTGCAGTGAGGCAGAGAAGGATTATTTTTTTCTGGAAATGAATGTGAGATTGTAGAAGCATCATGAAAAAAGACAGCAAGATCACTTCTGAATGTGTAGCAACAGATGCAAAGAGCCCCAGGACAAGCTGAGTTCACACCACTGGTACATTTTCTACCACAGAAATATCAGTCCTTTAGAACTGTGCAAATGTTAATGGCAGCAGAAGGAGGAAAGCCAGAGAGAGCTTACCAGCAGAGACAAGAGCAGCTGCCCTTCATCTCCTTCCCACCTAGCAGCATCTTATTATGCATATAAACCTATCATCCCATTTCCATTCTCCACAAGTGAAGCTTCAGCATTCAGCACTGATGTCCCAGCTGCTTCAGCAACTATTCTGTGGAGACACTTGGACCTAGCCAGCACTAAAACAATCTGCCAACATAATCTTTTAAAAGTTCACTCCACCTAGGTGCCAAAAAGTGAGAAAGCATACTCAGGCAGTGTACCACAAAAGTATATTTTGTTCTGATAAATTATTTAAATATGTTTGAAGCAGAAATTTTTCGGTGGCAACTTCTTACAGAAGCCACCTTTACAGCCCCTTCCCCATTACCAGAAATGTCTGTAATGTCAAATCATGACACAGGTTCATCCCATTACCTCTTGTCCTGTTGCTAGATATAATAGAAAAAAGGGATACCCCAACCTCCTGACACCCACAATTTAGATATTTGTAAAAGTTAATGAGATTCCGCCTCAGTCTTCTCTTCTCTAGACTAAACAGCCCCAGTTCCTGCAGCCTTTCCTCATAAGGAAGATGCTCCAGTCTCATGATCATCTTGGTGGCCCTGCACTGGACTCTCTCCAGCAGTTCACCGTCTTGAGTTCTTGAGCTGAGGAGCCCAGAACTGGACAAAGGACTCCAGATGAGGCCATACCAGGGCAGACAAGAGGGGCAGCAGAACCTCTCTCAACCTGCTGGCCACACTCTTCTTGATGCATCCCAGGATGCCTTTGGTCTTCTTGGCCACGAGGGTACATTGCTGGCTCATGGTTAGTTTATTACCAATCAGGACTCCCAGCTCTCTCTCTGCAGAGCTGCTCTCCAGCAGTTTGACCCTAGCCTGTACTGGTGCATGGAGTTGTTCCTCCCCAGATGCAAGACTCTGCACTTGTCCTTATTGAAGCTCATGAGGTTCCTCTCTGCCTAACTCTCAAGCTGGCCGAGATCCCGCTGAATGGCAGCCTTCTGGGGAATCAGCCAGTCCTCCCAGTTTGGTGTCATCAGGGACCTTGCTGAGGGTACACTCTGTCACCTCATCCAGGTCGTTGATGAAGATGTTGAACAAGACTGGACCCGGAACCAATCCCTGAGGAACTACAGTGTTCGCAGGCCTCCAACTTGATTCTGTGCCATTGATCACCACCCTCTGGGCTCTGTCATACATCCAGCTCTCGATCCACCTCACCGTCCACTCATCCAAGCCACACTGCCTGAGCTTTCTGATGAGGATGTTGTGGGAGACAGTGTCAAAAGCCTTGCTGAAGTCAAGGTAGATGACATCTGCTGCTCTCCCCTCATCTAGCCAACCAGTTATTCCCTCGTAGAAGGCTATCAGGTTAGTCAAATAGGATTTCCCCTTGATGAATCTATGTTGACTCCCTCGGATAACCAACTTTTCCTTCATATGTTTAGTGATAACATTCAGGATGTGTTGTTCCATCACCTTTCCAGGGATAGAAGTGACACTGATCAGCCTACAGTTTCCTGAATCGTGCTTCCTGCCCTTTTTGAAGACAGAAAGGATGCATCAGCATAGTTATTCACAAACATTTCGATTCCAGGAACTTAGCAAACTAGTAAGCCATCATAATTGTATTGTTGTCACACGTAAGAGAAAATAAAAATCATAGAAGAAGATGCAAAGAGAGTATAAAGTATCTGAAATGTAACCAGAAGTCTTCCAAAACAGATTCACAGAATTTTTTAGAAAGAAAAATGCTATTCACTTAAAGGTAGGACAAATCCAATGATAGTCTCAAAGAATCTGACTACAAATAAGGTTTGAATGTTCAAATTAGATGTATCAGCACCCAAGCCACTTGAAAATTGGACTCTTGAATAACTCTGGCATTTGAAAAAGATCACTCTAATAATATTAGAACTGTTGCAATGTGTCTATGTGACTAGAAGCTAAAACAAAGACCTCAAGAGTGGTATAGAAAGGAAGAACGTAAAAATACCAAACCTAAAATGACAAAATGTAGTACATAGTACCTAATCACAAAATGACTACTTCATTTACTACAGTACTTTGTGTTTCATTTAAAGAGCTGACATTGTGGGAAGCCACGCCAGGAAAAAAACTGCTCTAAGAGCTGGTTGCTGAGTCAATTGCTTTGAAGTTCAGTTTCAAAACTAAATGCAGTGTTTCTTTGAGTTACAGAGAGTCTCTGGGTTGGGTTGTATTGTTTTGGGTCTACAGCAGTCCCAATATCAAGAGAACTAGGAAGCATTTAGTGTTCAACATCATAACATCGAAGAACCCAACACTTCACATCCCTCTGAGCTGTACAGTAGAGATACTTGCATGCTTCAAATTAAGCATGTGTGTAAGTGTTTGTAGGACTAAGGCCAAAGGCTGCAACAGCAGCCAAGGGAATACCTGCCCAACCTCTTCAAGGCAAGGTTATTTTGTTTGTAAAAGGATATTCTAACCTTCAGAGGCCATGGACTACGTAGTGGTAATGTGACCTTTAACTTCTCCAGATCAAATGTTTACACAGGTGCTCTCATTTCCTGAAAGAGGAGCAGAGGTTTGAATATTATACAAACATTATTAATTTAAATATTTTTCCCAGTTGCTGTTTCAAGCCATTGAAAATAAATATATTGATCATTTTCACTCAGATCCACAAATATAGGGTTTTGAAAATGCCTGTGGTCATCTGGTGGATGTTGTCAGAATACATATTTAGGAAGGCACCTTAGTTGCAATCTAGTTTGAATTCTAGAGGTTTTAATAGTGAGAAATTTCACAGAAAAAAAAAAGCTTCAAAAGTTCCCCTAAGTGTTATGAGGTAACCCTAGTGCTACAGTGACTGTGGATCAAGTGAAAGAAGACCAGAGGTTCCAGGACTGGGATTCCTGCGGTTGCTAAGTCATTTCTGAGACTAAGGGGGGTTTCCTTGTCCCAGTTTGGCAGCAATATTAACAGTCAGAGGCCAGAACACCAGCTTTACCATGGGAAATATCTCAGCTACAAAAATCTCTCAGTTGCTCCCTCTCTCCCTACTTGGAGTTGATAAAAGTTTGTGTTGCATGAGTGTTAGTTACTGCGTTTGTTTTACCTGTAGATACATCTAGCTAAAGTCTGGAGAGCATACAGTCAGAAAAGCTCCGAAAAATGCTGCATATGAGTGATTTCACATTCGCCCATATGCTCTTAGTACCAGTTAGTGCGATGTGATTCTATCACCTTGCCAGCTTTGGACCCTATCTCAGACTCTCAGATAGGTGATTTAAAACAGATGCATAGAAAAGCATGATGTGAATCATATAAGGCTTGTTTGCTGTGTTTTGTTAGACAGGTTGAAAGTTAAGGCAAGCAACCAAGTTGTGTTGAAAATAAGAACAAACCGGGTACTGTGCTTTTCTCGGGTGATAAGTAAGAAATGAGAGTCCTCAGAAATTGCGCTGTTGGAAATTTCTTTCATTTAATTTGCAATCTGAGTCACTTTCTGGAATGTCTTCCCATATCAGCCTGGAAACATAAAACCTTTGAGTAATCCCTGTAACCCACACCTGTGACACTGAGTATTTGCCCTCAAAAGCACACAAAACAGAGGATGGAGTAGAGGTTATTAAAAAAATACCACACACAAGGCCAAGACATGTACTAATTGAGAAGAACGAATCTTGACATGGGCTAGAGATTTTTGTTTCCACAGTCGCTGACAACCTGCCTAGTGCCAGGCAAGGGCTGAAAAGTAGCTATACGGAGTCCTCTGTGTCACTTGATCTCTGAAGAGACCTTGAATGTTTTGGAGAGATGACATTTTCTATAGCTCTGTAGAGACCAGGTGGCATGCAGAAAGTGTTAGGACAGCATGGCTTAGCCAAAAGAATAATCTCTGAGTTAGAGCTATGGGGTACTTGTGAGAGCAGAGAGCAGAACCATGTAGATACTATATTGAACCTCATGAGATATCCATCTTAGGAATAGCAGCTGAGTGTCTAATTAACAGTATTTGTCGGAAAGTTACTCAGAGTATCTCAAATGTCACATACATCAATGGTGTTTGCAGAAGATTTCATATACATTACCTATCTGTTTACTAAGAAATTATATGGCATTCTCTGAAGATGTCTGAAAAATGGCAGCAGACACTGATAAGAATTTTAGGGTTTAAATTTGGGGCACCTGAATAAAGGAGGGGTTTTTTTGGTGCTATAGTCTAAGGGTGGTCTTGGTAGACAGGAAGGCCAATGGTATCCTAGCTTGTCTTAGTGATAGTGTAACCAACAGGACCATAGAAATGGTTGTGCTCCTGTACTCACCATTGATGTTGCCACATATTGAATACTGTGTTCAGTTTTGGGCCTCTCACTACAAAAAAGACATTGAGGTCCTGGAATATGTCCAAAGAGTAACAAAGTTGATGAAAGGTGTAGAGAACAAGATTTATGAAGAACAACTGAGAGAAATGTGATTATTTAGTCTGAAGAAGATAAAGCTGAGTATGAGAGAAGCTTATCACTTTGCAACTATCTGAAATGAGGTTGGAATGAGTGGGTGTCAATCTCTTCTCACAAGTAACAAGTGAAAGGATAAGAGGAAATGGTCTCAAGTTGCTCCAGGGGAGGTTTAGATTAGATGTTAGAGAAGACTTCTTCACCAAAAAAGTTACTGAATATTGGAACAGGCTGCCCAGGGAAGTGATGAAGTCACCATCCTTGGAGGTATTTCAAAGATGTGTAGATGTGGTGATTTGGGTTGTGGTTTACTGTTGTAGTGTTGGGTTAATGATTGGACTCAATGATCTTAAGGATCTTTTCCAACTTAAATGATTCTATGTTTCATATGTATATATGAATATATGTAAATATCAGCAGAACTTCTGACATAAGAGACAAAGTTTTCATGTTTTTATAGATAAGCAAGCCCTCAATGGACTGCACAGATGTTTTAAAGCCTCCAGGGAAGTACATAATGGAATGTTAAACTACTCCTAGTTTTGTGACATTGAAACATGTTGAGCTTAGGGGAGGTTCAAGAGAAAAATGGTATTCCGGTTCCTTATTTCAAGTCGCCCTCGGGCCCATCCGTATAGGTCCAGATGTGCAAAATATCCTCTACACTGCCTCTGGAGAACACGGTCTCACCTGGAGCCTCTGGTAGAAAACATCTTGAGAAATCTGAGGTCAACCATGAGGGTTTTGGAGCTGAGGATATCGAGGATTGGAAGCCCACTATATCCCAAGTGAAAAAGAAATACTAGCAGCATATGAGGGGCTTCGAGCTGCTTCAGAAGTCATTGGCACAGAGGCTTGTCTCCTCTTGGCACCTCATCTGTCTGTGCTACACTGGATGTTCAAAGGGACAACTCCTTCTATACATCATGCAACCAGCGCTACATGGAGTAAGTGGATGGCATTGATTACACAACGATCTTAGCTGGGGAAATCTAATCATCCAGGAATCTTAAAAGAGATCATGGACTGGCCAGAAGGCCGAGATTTTGGAGCATTGCCTAAGGAAGTAGCTCATGCCCAAGAGGCACCACCATATATAAACTATCAGATCAGAGGCATTATGCTTTGTTTACCGGTGGATCCTGTCGCATGGTAGAAACTATCGTAAGTGGAAAGCTGCTGTGTGGAGTCCTACACGAAGAAGTTGTTGAGGCCACTGAAGGAGAAGGAGAGTCAAGCCAGTTTGCTGAAGTGAAATATCCTGCACAAAAAGCACTGAGGAGACACAGAGAAGGTTAATGTGCAGATGCTCCTCACTTGTGTTTCCCAACTATTTCTCTACACAGACAGCACTTGCTGCTTCTGCTTCTCAACATTTCTCTGTCAAAAAAAAAAATTCCTGATGAGGTTGTAACCATGAGTCTCTTAGAGTAGATATCTGCTCAGTTCCCAAGCAAGGTACGTGCAGCTCCCTGAGCAGGTAGTACCTCCTTCCATGCAGGCTATAAGGCAGAACTGGGGCTACAACTGCGAGGTCTTTTGCAACAGAGACTGCTTTAAACTTTGTGTTCAAAGCAAACACATCCTGAGAGGACCCTCAAGGTACTACAGTACTCCAATAATTATATTAATGATACAATACTTGGTCGAAGTAGACTTTTCAGATAAGTTCAAGTGGTCCATTTAACAGCCATATACTTTTTCACATTCAATAGAGAGCCTGAAAGAGCAGCCAGGGTTATCCAAGATAAATTTGCTTTTTGTCACACTAATTCACCATGCCAATTACTCCCCCCTGACTCAGTTTATCTGTTCCTGTGGTGAAGATAACATCTAACAGGGAACAGAGAAAAGCTCACATCACACAAACGGACGGTGTAAAGCAGATACCCACGGACTTAACCCACAAATAGATGTGACTCATAACTGCTTAGCAGAACTTTGTCCTATGGATAAAAGATAATAGGACCCTTGAGAAAGGTTGAAAATATCTGAACAGATGGAGTCTTTAGTGCCAGAGATTCTGAGCTAAAACTAGCAGGGCTCTTTCAAAGTCAGACCCTAACTAGCTATGATTAGAACTCTTACAATGAGCTTTAGCTAATTTTCAGCTTTTTGGAGATCCTTTCATACAAGCAGTGAGCAAAGAATGGCAGCAGCTGCCTGCCACCCTGTGCATGCTACAAGCCAGCCAAGTGCAAGCCAGCTGCAGCCCAGAAGTCACATTATCCTAATGCTGGCTCTGAGTTATTGTGTTTTATTTCTTAGCAGGTCTTTATTGCTTTAAGTTGAACATCCTGTTAATGGAGTTTAGCTCTGTCACCACCTGGCAGAGAGAATGGGCAAAACAGGCACTCTGCTGAGTGTGTTGGAGTGGATGTGTGTAACCTGGAGGTGCACCCCTGCAAGGGTGTCCCCATGGCAGACCCGAGATCCAAGGGCAGCCTGTAGGCTCATGCACTGACATTAAACAAGTAAACTTCCTCCTCACAAACACCCTGAAGTAGCTTATGCAGCTGCCAGTAAAGCTTACACCACCAAAGTCTCACACAGTCTTCAGTTCACCGAGTTAAATCTAGCTCTGGTACTTCTATCCCTCTGAGCACAAATAGATATCACTGGATCACAATTACACTCCAAAAGGATTTCTGTCTTCATTCATGGCACAAATGAAGTAGCATGGCCACCCTTGAAGATGAGTTTCTTGCCATCAAATATGCAAGGTATTCCTATTTTTGAGAAATTAATTTTTTCAAAATACAGGGAAATGTGGCCCAGCATCAAGCATCCTCTGGCCTGCCATGGTAGGAGTGTAAGGCAGGAAAAGCAGAAATGGGACTTCTGAGTTCAGGATTTCTGACAAATAGTTCTGAAGCTACTCATGAGGAGCCATACTGTTATTTTACCCACTTCTGTAACCAGTGTCTTTGAGTTTATTTTTCACTATTTTCTGTACATCTGTTTAAAATAAAGAGCCTTTCTTGGGAAACCATGTGTCAGAAGCTGACATCTTAACAACACAGAGACCACCCCTTTTCAAACCAAATCATTCCAAAAGTTTATATTCCTAGAAGAGGATGAGAGAAATATGATCAGGGAAATCCATTTTGATTAACTGCTGCTTGATTAACCTCAGTTGCAAGGTATGTACACTCCAGTAATTTGTAGTTTTATACTGATGGCTGATTATGTTGGTCAATTTCTTTTCTACCTGTGTCATCTGGTTTGACAGTACAAGAAACGTGAATTTACTAGTAAATTATCTCAAATTTCCTGTGTCAAAATAATATTTTGCAATGAACATTTTAAACCAATTAGAGTTGGTGGAAGAAATCTCCCAGTTCTTGAGAACAGACAGCAGCTTTCTTACAACTGGGTAGTTCCACGAGAATAGTATCTCAGTGCCATGGTCTGTTATAAAGAAAAATAAGTTTTCATCCTGGAAAAAGACAGGAGAAGAACATGTGATGGGACACTACAAAATCAGAGAGAGGATGAACTAAATATACACTGCCTGTTGAATATACACAAGACATAGAGGATATAAAATGAAATCAGCTGGAAGCAGGTTCACATCAAATGAAGAATATTTTTCCTCACACCAGAAGATGTTTAATCTGTGCAGCTTCCCACCATGCATATCATTGGTGTCAAAACTACAGGCTGGTCAGCCTCATCTCTATCCCTGGAAAGGTGATGGAACATCTCATCCTGAATGTTACATGTGTTACATGTGTTACATCCTGAATGAGCATGTGAAGGAAAAAATGGTTATCGGGGGAGTCAACATGAATTCACCAAGGGGAAATCCTGTTTGACTAACCTGATAGCCTTCTATGAGTGCATAACCAGCTGGCTAGATGAGGGGAGAGCAGCGGATGGCATCTACCTTGACTTCAGCAAGGCTTTTGACATTGTCTCCCATAACATCCTCAACAGAAAGCTCAGACAGTGTGGCTCAGTGAGGTGGATGGAGAGCTGGCTGAATGACAGAGCCCAGAGGGTGGTGATCAATGGCACAGAATCGAGTTGGAGGCCTGCGGACACTGGAGTTTCTCAGGGATCGGTTCGGGGGCCAGTCTTGTTCAATGTCTTGATCAACAACCTGGATGAGGGGACAGAGTGTACCCTCAGCAAGTTCCCTGATGACACTAAACTGGGAGGACTGGCTGATTCCCCTGAAGGCTGTGCTGCCATTCGGTAGGATCTCGGTCAGCTTGAGAGTTGGGCAGAGAGGAACCTCATGAGCTTCAATAAGGACAAGTGCAGAGTCCTGCATCTGGGAAGGAACAATCCCATGCACCAGTACAGGCTAGGGTCAAACTGCTGGAGAATAGCTCTGCAGAGAGAGACCTGGGAGTCTTGATTGGTAATAAACTAACCATGAGCCAGCAATGTGCCCTCGTGGCCAAGAAGACCAAAGGCATCCTGGGATGCATCAAGAAGAGTGTGGCCAGCAGGCCAAGGGAGGTTTGTTTCTCCTTCTACTCTGCCCTGGTGCGGCCTCATCTGGAGTCCTTTGTCCAGTTCTGGGCTCCTCAGCTCAAGAGGGACAGAGAACATCTGAAGAGAGTCCAGTGCAGAGCCACCAAGATGATCAGGGGACTGGAACATCTTTCATATGAAGAAAGGCTGTGGGAACTGGGGCTGTTTAGTCTGGAAAAGAGGAGACTGAGGGGAGATCTTATTAACATTTACAAATATCTAAAGGGTGGGTGTCAGGAGGTTGGGACATCCCTTTCTTTCTATGGTATCTAGCAACAGGACAAGGGGTAATGTGATGAAACTGGAACACAAAAAGTTCCAGTATATGTGAGTTTATGTCTTTTTTTGAGCCTGAACCACTAAGTAAGCTGGGTACCATTCGTTTGAGGGAATTTCTATGAGAATATATACCCAGAGCTACCACTGAGTGCAGTAACAAGGCAGCCACAGCAGCAGGGCTGAGCTAAGAGGTGCTGCCACTCACTTATCACCCTCACAGGGAAGCTCAGGCATAGCTAAATGGTGAAAGTGCCAGGTCCTGCCTGCAAGATGTCTGAATCGTTGACTGGTGCACAGGATAGAGGTACCCATATAACCCTATATTACTCTTCAAGTAAGTAAGAGCTGTCCGGCTCTTTTTGGAACTCAAATCACAAATCATATAAACTGCCTAAATACTGATTTAATCTCTGATTCTCTTTTGCAGTGAAACAGCTAAAAAAGGGCATACAACTAACTTGCCATTCTGGAGACAGTTGAATCAAGCTGCAGCAGGTTCATTTCCTTGTGCCCTTACAAGGTCCTGTAATGCTCTCCATGCTGGCTGCATACCTTTACATCACATCTTGGAGCATACAGCACAACCTCTCATTTCTGTATTTCCACTAAGATGCATCACAGCTCTTATTGTCATGGAAACTTTGCACTGGCGGGGGGTGGGACTCAGTGGCAGGTGCAAAGGAGAGGGGATGGTGTCCCAGAGGAATCAAAAGTCCTGAACAGTTTGAGCACAAGCAACTTGGTCTGAGGATCAGGAATCATGTCCTGGAGGGGAAATATTTTACAGAATTTATGTACGTCATGTTTCCACCTAAGACACAAATCACTCTTGAAGTAAAATCTGTTTTCACTCTAAAATCTTCAGATGCCAAATGAAGTCCAAGGATGATCCAGATGTTGTCTTCTGACCACCACCACCTTCATCCTCTTCTTCTTGTGCACAATGAATTCAGTCTCTGACATATCATAAACCTATTCCACATAAATACTGGGAGTGGTTTTACTGTTGGTGTAACACAGAGATATGATTGTAGAAATTAAGAGTATATAACCCTCATAAAATCAAGCAACACTGTCCCACTATGTTATAGCACAGATGTGATCCAAACATCTAGAACTACTACCAGCAAAGCCTAACTATAGCTACTTTTCCACTGAGTGCTGGAAGTGTCTTGACAAAACAGCTCCTCTGATAGTTTTAAAAATATCAGAGAAGTTAAAGACAATCCTAACTGTAGAAGACTGAGCTGTACAACATGAGAGTCAAAGGTCTAACAGAGCCCAGACAGCCCATCAGGAAACATGAGGCAGTTTCAGAAGCCAAGACTGCAGAGGGAAAGGTCACAGGCACCACCCAGGCAGCCACCACCTTAACTCTGAGCATCCAGGTACTCTTTTACACTTGGAACAGATGCAGGGAAAGGGAAGGGGGAAAATGACATCTGTGTCCAAGGCTGCCAATAGGTCACCACACCCTCCCCACATGAAAGAACTGCACTGAAATCAATGCCAATAACATTTGGCCCTGGGCTGATGTAGCTTTTTGCTCTTTCTCTGATGTGACATGAATAAGCAAAGAGAGGTGTTGAACTGAAGTGTCTCAGACACTGCAGTATGAAGCATAACAAGGCCCCCTTTTCTGTGTATCATGATATGCTCTGACATATGGTACTGAATGTATTTGATTATTGCCTAAATGCTGTTAATTTCTGGGAACTGGTAAGGAAGCAGGCTTCCAGCTAAGATCCTTATCCTTATATACCCCCTGGAGCTGGCCACTTTAGTAACATTTTTCAGCAATACAGTAATGAAGGAGCTCCTTATACAAGCCACTGGACTGCTCTCACTATTTTCCCTCACCTCTTACTCGTCTCCAATAAAATCCCTACCTGGGGAGGGAGTAAAGAAAGGCAAAAAAAAAAAAGGAAAGCCAAGAGGTGAATGGCTCTCCCAGGCTGAATTCCAGTTACTGTAGCTGTCTGCTATGGTCTGGAGCACATGACCCCAAGCTGTGCTCTGCTAGTTGTTTCATAGTTGTGCAGTGGTGGTATAGAGACAGGCAAAGACCACCCTTAAGGCATGAGCATCACCTGGATAACATTGGTGTGAGTCGCCTTAACCAGGTCTCCCAGGTGCCAGTGTAAAGCTGGTGAGCTAACGCTGATCTGGCACTCTGCCCTGCATCCAGGTGTCTGTGGCTGTCGCCTAACCAGTTGCATGAGCCAGTGCTCAAGACATCTCTGGAGACCACATCTACAGGTGTGTTGGTCTTCCGCAGAGGATTTGGGGCTGAGTCACGGCCTCCAGGGCCAGCTTGGTCTCTGAGGCATGTTGCCATCTCAGCTCTCTTTATTTCTTTTTGTTTTTTTTTCTTGTGCCTAAAACTCTGCATGGCATTCCTCTTGGAAGATATGCAAGACAGATGTCATATTACAGACAGAAGAAATAATTTCTGGTGAGCTAATAAAACATCGGGTCATAATGTGCTTTAATGGGTAAAAATAAAGCTGTTTTCATCACCCAGAGACTGGGAACGTAACAATCTCGGTAGCTCAGGCACATGAGATCTCTGCAGATATCCTGATTTCTGTAGTGCTAGAGGACTATAGCCATTTTGTCCTTCTGGATTTCCTCTTAGCACTTCACAGTCTTCCAAAAAGACCTTAGATCTCAGACCTCCAAGAAAGAGGAAGCAGTAAAGTTATGACCAGTAAGAGCTCAAAACAAGACTTCAGGGTATGTCACTGGCTCCAAAAACCAGTGGTAGAAACTAGAAAACTAACGGGAACATTTTCCTAGCAGATCCAATCTCCTCTCCCATGTTGGTCCTCATTTTCTGTTTCCTACCTGCAGTACTCTGCTGCTCCAGTCCTCATTCTCAGCGTTTCCATCCTCCTGCTCTTTCCCTGCCAGACATCAGAGACACAAAGAAAATACATAAGTTCACTGATTTAATAAGGGGAATGACTGGACCTAACAAGACTGGCACCTGTTACTTTAGTGGCATCCATCAGGCTCACTCCACTCAACGTCAGGCACTGCTGCGTGCTCAGACCATGAGGTGTTTAAGGTGGGGATTATGTCTTCTGAAATTTTCACTGAGGTGGTGACTGTGGCCTTTGGGCAGTATGAACATTAAATACGATCCTTGTACTAAAAAACATTCCCACCTGGAAAGGTTCAAAGAAAAGCCTCCTTGTACAAGGGAAATTCCTCCTTGGTGCATAGGTTGTTTATTTTACAGAGTTTGGCAACTGAAGCAAATCACTCTGTGAGAACAAATAGAGACTTCCCATTGCTCTCCACCTGCCCTCCAACAGCCAGACCCACTAACACGTCTGCTGTTTTACCAGCATGAGATAGGCAATGAGATGGCACCTTTTCTGCATGTGGAAGTGATCCTGCAACTTTCAGAAATGTGAAGTATCAGCCCTGAGGAGAAATCAATGAAAATATTAATGCAATGGACACGTTCATCATTAGAATCGTATGTGATGCATTACAATGTAAAACAAAGACTGATAACAAGTACATGCTGCAATAAAGTTTCAGCATTAATTATTTTTGAAGATCAAGTGGAAAAATAATTTCTTTGTTTACCCTTCCATTTCTACAGGCTGCTGACACCAATCCAGTTGTTCTTAGCAGTCTTACATGAGACTCATATCAAGAATTGAAGGAATAAGGAATAGATTGTCTCACTGAACTCACAGTGATCAAAACTTAAGCAAAAACCATTCACTCTTTCCTGTTTCTCTTACTCCTCCCTGTACTGGTCATGCATAGCACAAGTGAAAGGGACTCTGCTTCCTGATCGTATTTGTGCACAGACGCTACAATTACTGAAGAGAAGCAATACTCGGGGAAAAAAAGCAGCACCATACTTTAAGCCTTCTGTGATGACTTTCTTCTTGAGTCTCAATTTCTGGTTTCACTGTGTGAAAAATGGGATATATGCCCTCTTACTGCAAATTGTTTTGAGATGCATGGGTGAAAAGTGCTATATATGTACTCTTGACTACAATCAGTTTATTTGCCCCCCCAATAACCAGTTCCCTCAATGAAGAGATTTTTATTAACATCAACAGAGAGGGTGGGTGGGGGAAGGGAAGACATTTAAATTGGGGTAGAATTTTTAAAAGTTAATTAATCCATGCCCCTGTAACATAACATCTAGGAAAAGAAGTATTATTTCAACAGGTGCATTTTATATATGACATACACGTGCACTTTCACTGCTTGAAACCCCTCTGGTGAAATTCACCTGGGCAGCAAATGAGCCTGTAAAGTTACATTATTAATTTTTAGGCTGGCATTGGCATTAAGATAATCAGTGTCAGGCCTCAGCAATTTACTCAATGAAGCCAATTCAGCAAAATTGCCCTTTTTACAGCATGTGTACCCCATATGTGAAGACTGGATCTATCCTTTCATTTCGGCATAATAGGTAAGAACATGTTGTCAAGATGATGTAAAATGTAAGGTTTACACTAATCAGCCATGATGTGCCATCTAAGGATTTGGCTAGAAGCTGAGCACTCTTTATATATATATATATATATATATTCTGTATTTCTGGCCATGTTAGATCCCATGTAATAAAGCTCATGATCAGACATGGTGCAAGTTGAACTGCACATGCAGGTCTCATGTACTACCATCAAAGGAGGATCTGTACTGTGATACCACTGGCCACATCTGAGCTCATGTACAGAGGGGAAAGCACGAGGAAATTCTGGGACAGACCAGAGATTCTGTGAGACAGGCACTCAGAGCACTTCTAGCAGCTTGCATTCTGCTAATGTGTGGGCAAATGGTCACAAACAGGACCCACAGAAAGGAAGATGGCTAAAACAGGTAAAAGTATTTGATGTATCTTAACAAACATTTAGCTCTATATGAAACACATTGGGTTTGGTATTGAGACATGAACTAGGCAAGTCAAGGTGATCATGGGTTGCAAGCATACAGTGTGGTCTTCAGACCCTTTTGACTTCAGTCTTTTAAATGTAGATAAGTAGATGAAACCAACTCTCTGGCTGTCCTTCACACTGAATGGATGAAGAGAAACAGAGAGGGAGACGCATCTTATGATGAGTTTAATTATTCTTTCCACTGATATAACATAAATAACATAGCATTAAAAACTTTTAGATGAATGAAATTAGTCAGAGTGAAACACAATCTGAGTTGTGTCAACTGGGAAAAGTCTTGATACCCACATGACTTCACCAGTGTACAATTCTGGTCGTGCAGAACCAGGGAAAACTTCAATGGTTCTTAGTCAGTGGACAGTGAGATTCCAATGCAGTCCAGATGAATTATGAACGTGATGAAACACAATTTCATCAAAGACATTACAGTGGAGAATCACCTTAATTACTAGTGATTTACTATATTCAAGGCTCGTGGACAATTTTGACAAAAAAATCGATGTCTCATTTGCTAATTCCTTTTCACTGAAATGGTTATCTCATAGCAAAGGCAACATCTGATCCCAGAAGGAAAAAAAAAAAGATATTAACTTAATATAATCTATTCTGTGCAATTTAAACAATGTGGAAAACAGAACCTCCAGAGACAGCCTATGTGAAGAGGTTACAAATATTGCTCTGCCCAGAAGGGTTGATGTCATGGTTTCTGTAAGAATTACTAAAATATAGATATATATTTTCTGGAACATGGGCTTAGAGTTATATGTTCTTTGTACTTACATATTCCTTTTCCCATAGAACTTCATGAACTGAAGACTGAACCTTCATAACACTAACAGCCTACAGCTTTACTTTCTTTTACTGTATCTTATAAAAAATCTCTCAGTTCTTCATGTTAATATCTTTGTATTTTCCAACATTATATCTGAAATGCATTAAAGAATTATTCAAAATTTGGACAGATAAATGCAACAGAACAATTACAGTTAAATGGTTTTGATGTCAAATGTTTAACAGACCACTACAACTTCAAATCTACATACCAGACAGCCCCACAAGAGAGTTTTTTCTCTTAGATCTGTTTAAGAACTTCATAATAAAAAATGCATTATATCATTTAGATTCACACTTGACTTGCTACACAGAAATATTTATCTATAGGCAGATTTAACTGATTTGAGACATAAGTGGGTGGGCACAAATTTGATTCCTTGTGTGTTGAATTAGTATTCAAGAATCTGAATTAACTCAACTGGGAAAAAATTAAGACTGATTTATCTGTTTCAACAAATGATCATACAGATATTGACTCTAAAATTTCCTTCACAAGAACTCCTACTATAAAATCTTATAACAGATTTCTTTATTTTCCATCAGAACCACACTGGGGTTCAAGTGATAGCTGTGCAGTCCAACAGATGTCAACTAGTCCTGGGACCAGAGGCCAGAAAATATGATCCAGGGACAGAATCAGCACAGATAGGGATTTCCATATTACAGCCCAGAGCTCTAGATCTGCAACTGTATGGGCAAGAAGGGAGAAAGAGGAAACTTCCATCAGGGTAAATATGGTAAACATGAGTAGGGTACAGCATTGGTAATAGATGAATTTGCTGGTGGTAGTTTCCACCAGATTTGGTAACCACCCATGATTTCATCAGTGAATTCTTCTCAGCTAGGCTAAAAGCTCTTCCAATTGCGACTTGACATAAATTCATATATTATAGACATTGTCAAATCTGTCTTACTTAGACATTCGAAGCTATTTTTTTGCTCATCAGTTGTTATTCAACAGAGTTCTGGCAAAACAAATTATGAGGACTTTATTATCTATCACCAAGCCAGATTTAAAAAAATGAGAGAGGAAATTTGCACATGATGAAGCTGCAAACTTTGTGTCCTATGCTTCTCGAAGGCAACCTGGAGCTCAAGTGCTTTCAGCATGGTGAGACAACAACATTCTGAAACAGATGATAAAGGCATTCCTATTCACTCCATGTTCTGGCTTCTGTGGCCTTAAGCAGTTTCCTTCATCTTAGACTGATAAATTAAAGTGAGATTGGAGGGCCACTTGCATTTCAAATTCAACAATTATTCAGAACTAAAAAGTGGCCTGATAAACAGCTTGTGTCTTTGTGGAAGGAGAAGCCCTACCAGCTACATAGCAGCTAGCTCCTGGATGCAGAATCAGGTTTAGAGCTCAAAAGGCAACACAAGAATACATGTACTGTGTAAATTAGAAGCTCTATTTTGTTTCAGTAGTAACACTGTGCCATGCTACAATGTGTACTTGGTAAGAAAATAATCCATACTTGTTAGAAGACTATTGCCTTGGTAGGACAAATTTTACTTTTTGTCCTTGCCTACATCTGGGGTGACCCAGTCTTGAACAGCCCAAATGATGTTGTGTCGCAAAATATTTACACAAAATACATTCCATCTCATGGGAAGAATACACTGCTGTCACTCAAGTCAGCAATGAAGTTCCTATTGTTTCTATACTTAAAGAAAGGACCTCTTTATCTGCTTTATCCTTTAAAAAAAGTTGAAAAGACAAAAAACACATCCATAGTCAACCTGACTTGGATCCATATTGCTTTCAATGTAATATCTGTATTACAGGAGAAAATCTATGTTCTCCACTCCCAAACTCAAAGGATGTGTAAAAAGAAGTTCTTAACACTGCATTCTCCCAACAATCTAGTTGCAGACTGATGAAATATACCTTCCTCATCTGATATAACTGTACTACCTTCTCACTCTTATTTCAGAACTGAATTTGAGAATAAAATTGGTTCAGAGTATACAGGAGAATTTGGAATACATTAGTGCTACTCTCCATACTTTTAAAGATAACAATAAGGAGACAGTCATGAATTATCCTTCATAGATTGTGATAAAGGTCAGAGTAGCATAGAAATCTCTAAATACCAGAAGAATTTTCAATTTGGAGATTGTTTTCACACAACACTCTGCAGTAAATGTAAGTATCTTATCTAGTCTATGCTCTCTAGCAATCTGAAATCCCTGGATAATCACAGAACACTAGAATCTCAAGGGCTGGAATGTACCTCGAAAGATCATCCAGTCCAACCCGTGCGCCAGAGCAGGACCACCTAGAGTATGTCACACAGGAACTCATCCAGGTGGGTTGGAATGTCCCCAGAAAAGGAGACTCCACAACCCATCTGGGCAGCCTGTTCTAGAGCTCCATCACCCTCACAGTGAAGGTGATGTTGTGTTTCTTTGGAACCTCTTATCTTCCAGCTTATACCCATTGCCCTTTGTCCTATCATTGAACATCATTGAGAACAGCCTGATTCCATCCTCCTGAAACCTGGGAGGGAGTTCCATCCCCCTCAGTCTCCTCCAAGCTAAAGAGCACCAGCTCCCTCAGCCTTTCATCATAAGGGAGATGCTCCACTCCCTTCGTCATCTTTGCGGCCATGTGCTGAACTCTCTACAGTAACTCCCTGTCCTTCTTGAACTGAGGGGCCAGAACTGGACACAATATTCCAGATGTGGTCTCCTGAGGGCAGAGTAGAGGGAGAGGAGAACCTCTCTCGACCTACTGCCCACAGCCCTTCTAATACACCCCAGGATGTCATTGGCCTTCTTGGCCATGAGGGCACATTGCTGGCTCATGGTCATCCTGCTGTCCACCAGCTCCCCCAGGTCCCTTTTCCCTACACTACTCTCTAAGAGTTCATTCCCAAATCTGTACTGGTACATTGGGTGATTCTTTCCCAGATGCAAGACTCCAAATTTGCCCTTGCTGAATTTCATTAGATTTCTCCCTGCCCAACTCTCCAGCCTGTCCAGTCTCATTGAATGGTAGCACAGCCTTCTGGTGTGTCAGCCACTGCCTCCAGTTTAGTATCATCAGCAAACTTACTGACAGTGTCTCTATTCCCTCATCGAGGTCAGTAATGAATATATTGAACAGTACTGGTCCCAGCACCAACCCCTGAGGGACTCCCTCAGATATAGACCTCCAACTAGACCCTGCCCCATTGATCACAGTTCTCTGCCTTCTTCCCTTCAATCAGTTAACAATCCACCTCACTACCTGATCATCCAGTCCACATCTTCTCAGTTTTTCTGCAAGGACGCTGTGGGAAATGGTGTCAAATGCTTCACTGAAATCCAGATAAACCACATCCAGTGCACTACCACCACATCCAGTGCACATACCACCTGCTTATGTCTTCAGAAAAGGCTACAAGGTTGGTCAAATATTACTACCTTTTGGCAAAGCCATATTGACTGCTCCCAATGACCCTCTTGTCCTTTAAATGCCTAGAGACAGCACCCAGGATAAGTCGTTCCATCACCTTACCAGCAATGGAAATGAGGCTGACTGGTCTGTAGTTACTCGGCTCCTCCTTCTTACTCTTTTTGAAGACTGGAGTGACATTTACTTTCCTCTAGTCCTCATGCACCGCTCCTGTTCTCCACGACTTACTGAAGATGATGGAGCGTGGTTTAGCAATGACTTCCACCAGCTCATTCTTCCTTTTTTGAGCATAAATCCAATGATGAGGATGTAGACCTCATCTAGAGTATTGAGTCTTGTTCTGGGCTCCCAGCTCAAGATGGACCGGGAAATTCTGGAGAGAGTCCAGCACAGGACCACTAAGATGATCAAGGCACTGGAACGTCTTCCTTTAGAAGAAAGGCTGCAGGAATTGGAGCTATTTAGTCTAGAGAAG
>WBNH01004713.1:0-81523 GCA_013401255.1 Urocolius indicus | reverse complement strand
CTCTTTCTCTTTCTCTTTTTTCTTGACCAAGGCAAAGTTCAGAGATGCCTTGAGACACAAAGTTTGATTATAGGCTGCAGCTGGATTTCTCATAAAGACATTAGAAGATGTTATAGAATTCAACACTTATCCAGACTAAAAGGAAGAGAGAGCACTTTAAAATTAATGAAGGCATTGGTGAGAGCAACAGTTTGCAGATTGAAGCCATCTTAAAGAGTAATAGGAGATGACAATTAGGATGACTCCAAACCAGACTGAAGCTGCACTGACTGGATGTTCATGCTCTGCTAGCTAATGAAGAAAGTGAGAAGGCCAATAACAACGTTTGTTGTTTTCATTGACTTTTGTTTCATCTTGGTTGGAAGCATTATGAAAAGCTGCAAAATCACATGACATTCAGATAAGATGATTGCGATTATGAAGGCTGTGTTTCAACACTCCTGCAGCATTGCAAAAAATTAAAGAAAAATTAAACAAGTCAAAGCTTAGTATAACATAAGGAAGTATAGAATCACTGTAGCTTTTCATCATATTCTTAAACTAGACAGTAAGAATGATAAATGAGGTAGAGGGCATGACTTGAGATGATCTAAAGCTAAGGTCCTTAACTGACACAGATGACATCACACAGTTGAAAAAAAGAGCTTGAAATATTGATGAATCAAATTAATAATTAACCTTGGAAGATTGGTTGTGTCAACTCTGACTCATAATAAATGCCAAGAAGATTAAGTGGCTGCAACATGAAAGAGAAGCAACAGGAAGGGCAAGTGAAATGTGGCATCTGTGAAGTCAAAGAATATGCAAGACTCTTATGTGCACTGAGGAAACTAGACTACTGCTGAGATTTCCTTCAGGATGAGAATAAAAGAAGTGCTTCACAGGAATTGATGAAATTATAAACGGAAAAAAACCTTTAATTCTCAAAAGTGCAAACATCAAATTTGTGGCTAGCAGAGGGTGTTACTTTATGAGCTTGAAGCAGTTACTTTAAATGAGAGAAACAACTGAGGTATTTGGAATGAGAGCAATTTGAAAGCTCTTCGGTATTAAGTGAGAAAATTTTGCATGAAGAAGGTGAAAGCCATTGGAATTGAAAAGATAATTACAGTAACACTGCAGAAGATGTAACTTCATTAAAAAAATGCCACAATAAAACACAGAAATTCTGCAAAATCTACCCAGTAGTCAACTGTCTGTTACCTGTATGGTCTGACATTAATTCAGGGAGTAATAAAAAAGGGTGTTCTGTGCAGGAATGGCCTATACAGCCTCCCTTGTCTGAAAAGATATTCTGTCATGAAAATATGAGAAATGGACAAAATCAATGGATAACTTCATTCTCTGAAGAAATGTTTTAACTTCTGAACAGGAATTGAGGGGAATAGTATCCTTTGGGATATTTTGTCTTCTTCGGATGTATCCTACTAGACATCTACTGTATTTGAATTAAGTGAAGGCATTTGCTATGTAAGTCCATCACCTTTTTTATGCTGCTAGTAAAGGGGAATGGAGTGGGGGAGAGAGTCTGAACCACTCAGAATCACTTCTGGTAAATCTCACTCAGATAAAATTATTCTAATGACTAATGTTGTGTACCAGATGGATTAAAATATCATGCATCACTTGCAGAATTCTTTACCCTGGTTCTGATGTTTTCTGGTTTTAAAATACAGACAAATGCTGCCCCACTCCTGAGGGCTACACCTGGAAGATGATCAATTGCAATGTAGATATGAAGTAAAACCAAAAAGCCTCCTCACTTTCAGCATCCTTGCCCTAATAACAATTTAGGCCTTTTTACATTTGTGTAAACATTTTGCTGTGCTCTCTTTTCTGGAAAAGAAGATATACATTTCTACTTATAGAAACAGAAAAAAAAATGCTGGACCTTTTGCTAATTTCTTTCTGGAATATGTATTTTATGGATGATATAAGGAAGACTGACATAGCTGGGCCTCAAGAGCATGGTAAACTTTGGGGCAGCATGGCTCACAAGCAACAAAGCTCTTGCTCCCAGTCCTTATGTCATCGTATGTTATAGCAGGTAGTCTAACAGGTGTTAACAATGTGTCTAACAATGTTAGTCCCTCAGATGTATCAGCATCTGTTAATTGCTTTTCTCATCCTCCAGAGTAGCAGTGTTATATCCTCTGAAGGGCATGGCTTTACTTCTCTTGCTCCTCAGACAGAATTGTCTTTGATCCTCCTACTATCTTACACTTTTGCTGCTAGAAGACTGGTACTTAAGCATTTATCTGATCATCTCTTCATTGTTTTTGGTCTTTTTTGCAACGTAATTGAGTCTCTTCTTGTTAATTTCAGCAAGAGAACTACCCAAGACATTTTGAATCTTTTGTATGAGAAAAGTTCAAATTTTAAATCAGAGAGAGGTTGACAAAGACCTTATTTAAGAATTGCTTTATGCTTTTTAATTTTATTAATCTGTACCATCACTGTTCAGAAATGATTCACAGAATCCCATTGCAGTGTGTGAAGGGATACATATTATCAGCATAAGCATTGCTTCAGCTGCACAGAGTTCAATAATATAAACCATTCTACAAAATAACTAGGGGAAAAATATTAAATTCAGAACACATACATACCATTACAAATTTATCAGTGCAAATAAAAAAAAATCACGTTCTTTCTGTCAAAGACTGTGCATGGAACCATGTCATTTTGTACTAGCAGCATCTAATGATATTTTAGTCTTCTCAGTCACTTATCAGAAAGAAACACACTTGCAGGACTGGAAATGAACACTCTTCCTCCTTTCAAACTCATATATTATTTAATATTACAAAATATTACCTTGAAACTTGCTACATAAATTCTGGAAAATGTATAATACTTGCCCTACAGCATAGTCAAGTTAAACTCTAATCCATTGTCTATGGAGAACTTTGCAAGCTAACTATACAGAATCTATGGATGTTTTGATACACAATTTTCAAGGTCATCAACAGGGAACAAGTGTGAAGATCAAGGGCAGTTGAGTCCCTTACTAACAATTATTTTTGTATCCATGTGTGCATAACTCTTTGGCTGACATACTGCTTTAACTACAGCATTGCAGAGCAACCTTTTAATGCCTAATTATTCAATGTGTAAGCTTGTTTTAAACATACTGATTTCTTTTTGCTGGAATTCAACTTGGCTGAGCCATATCTTAATATTTTTTACACATTTTTATTCCTATTGTTGTAGATCATCTGTAAATAAACAGGTGTATTTTTACAGATGGTTTATTCATAATCATTTAAGCATGGTATATGGATTCACTACCTGTTTGTTTTGATTGCCCTGTACATTTTTGTTTGATTGCTTAAACTCCAGTGTTCTATTTCTGCCTCATGAAGCATTTCTAAATAGGAAAGAAAAAAGTCAAATTAAAAGACAACAGAGAAAGTAATTTGGATGCAAAGTTTTTGGCATTTCTTGTATATATGACTTATCCCCTGTCACTATGCATTTTTCTTCTCAGAAAAATGATCTGCCAAACACAGAGCTCAAGAGTAAGAGAAACTTGAGCTTGAATTCAATGTTCCTAATGTAGTAATTGCAAACTTTTTATATTCTTTTGTCCCTGCACAAATTTACAAAGACAAGAAGCTTTCAAAGAGAAGTATTTTTTGGCTTTACAAATGAGTCATCCATGTTTCCAACAGCAGTCTGGCACCTTTCTGCTTTGGATGGGCAATGAATAAACTACATAGTTTATACTGTTAACAGGAGCTTTTTCTTAAATATTCTCTTCACAGAATTATTAATTACTTTTTTTTAATATAACAGCAGTCGATACACTTAAAAATATATTTGAAAATGTTTTAAATCCTGCTTTTCTTTAGTGATTTACTCAAAAGGTTAAACAACCCTTCAGGCAAAGCAATTTTATAAAATACTAATTAGGAAAACATATCTTTACTTATTTGCTTTTGAAGATTTCTGATGTAACAGAGGTATCGAGTATTAAAAAATCCAAACCCTAAACCACAGAAGTATAGATTTGAGATGTGTGACAAGAACATAATGCTCCCAGTCTTTCATACTCGGCTTCCTGCTCTGAAGTAGTTAACTTGACCTTTAGTCTTTTTGGAGGCTGAATACCAGGAAAAAATGCTCTGGAAGTTAAAGTTTCCTTAAAAAGTTAAAGGAAGGGAAGGTTCATGGTAATTCAATGGACAAAACGTCCTGAGGCTAATTGAACTTTTATCCCAGCTGTATTTGCCAGTTACTCTTGTGACGCAAGTCACTTTACTTCTCTGTTCTTTGCCTTCCCCTCCAAGTTTTGGACTAAAATATTTGATCAGGCTAAAATAACTTTGTTGAGCTATACTTCTGGATAACTGTACATCATAAAGTGTAGACCCATTTAATAATATCACCAATAATGACAATAATAATCATAATCACAATAATAGTAATAACGGTCATAATAATTAAAAATTAAGGAGAAAAGAAAAGAAAAGAAAAGAAAAGAAAAGAAAAGAAAAGAAAAGAAAAGTCAATCACTCACCACTACCCATGATTACACTGATGTCCAGCTAGTTCCTGAAAAAACATGATTAACCCTCCTAATCCTCACTATTTTCTCTTTCATTGCTGAGCATGGCATTATATGGTATGCAATATCTTTATGATTAGAATCCTCTGCCCGGTTATTTCCCCTCCCAGCCTATTGCACAGTCTCTGTACAGGCAAGGGGCTATGATCTGGTGGCTATTGCAGAGACATGGTGGGACAGCTCACATGACTGGAATGTGGTCATGGATGGCTATATCTTTTTAGGAAAGGCAAGCCAGCAAGGCAAGGTGATGAAGTTACTCTTTTTGTGATAGAGCAGTTGGAATGTCCTGAATTCTGTCCAGGTGAGGATGAGGGGCAAGTTGAGAGTTTGTGGGTTAAAGATCAAGCTAGAATGTGTGACACTGGTGTGGGTGTCTATTACAGGCCACCTGATCAGGATAGGGAGGTTGATGAGGCCTTCTACAGGTAGCTGGGAATAGCTTCAAAATCACAAGCCCTAGTTCTCATGGGGGACTTCAACAACCCAAATGTCTGCTGGAACACCTACACAACTAGTCACTTATAGTCCAGGAGGTTCGTTCAGTGCATCAATGACAACTTGTAGGTGCAAATGGTGAACGTGCCAACTAGAAGAGGAGCACTACTGGATCTTGTACACACAAAAAAGCAGGGTCTGGTTGAAGTGGTGAAGGCTGAGGGCAGCCTTGGCTGCAGCGACTATGAGATGGAGGAGGTCAGGATCTTGTGTAGTAGGAACAGGATCACAGCCTTGGACTTTAGCAGGGCCGACTTTGGCCTTTTCAAGCAATTGCTAGGGGACATCTCATGGGACAGTATATTAGAGAATAAAGGTGACCAAGATAGTTGGTCTCTATTCAAAGATCACTTTTTCCAGGCTCAGGACCAGAGTATCACAGCGTGTAGGAAATCAAGCAAGGGAGCCAGGAGATCTGCATTGTTAAACAGGGAACTGTTGTCCAAACTCAAGTGGAAGAAGAGAGTCTACAGATCACAGAAGGATGGGATGGCCACTTAGGATGAATATAAGATGGAGGATTTAGGGATGCAACTAGGAAAGCTAAAGCATCACTGGAGTTGTACTTTGCACGGGAGGTCAAGGACAAGAAGAAGGGCTTCTTCAAATACATTGCAGGTAAAACTAATGCAATGTAGGCCCACTGCTGAATAAGGCAGGTGCCCTGGTGACAGAGAATACAGAGAACGCAGAATTACTGAATGGCTTCTTTGCCTCTGTCTATACTGCCTGAGGCTGTCCTCAGGACCCCCAGACTTCAGAGGAAGTCATGTGAAAGGAGGAGTTTTGTTTGGTTGATTAGAACTGGCTTAAGGATCAGTTGAACAATCTGGATATCCATAAATCACTGGGCCTCAATGGGATGTACCTGTGGGTGCTGAGGGAGCTGGTGGAAGTCGTTGCTAAACCACTCTCCATCATCTTCAGTAAGTCGTGGAGAACAGGAGATGCCTCAGGACTGGAGGAAAGCAAATGTCACCCCAGCCTTCAAAAAGGGCAAGGAGGAGGAGCTGGGTAACTACAGACCGGTCAACCTCACCTCCATGCCTGGAAGGATGATGGAACAACTTGTCCTGGGTGTTGTGTCCAGGGATTTAAAGGACAAGATGATCATTAGGAGCACTCACGTGGTTTTGCCAAGAGGAAGTCATGTTTGACCAACTTGTAGGCCATTTATGAAGATGTAACCAGGTGGATAGATGGTTATAGGGCAGCGGATGTGGTTTATCTTCATTTCAGTAAAGCATTTGATACTGTCTCCCACAGCATTCCCACAGCAAAGCTGAGAAAGTGTGGACTGGATGATCAGGTAGTGACGTGGATTGTTAACTGATTGAAGGGAAGAAGGCAGAGAGAGGTGATCAATGGGGCAGGGTCTAGTTAGAGGCCTGTATCTAATCGAGTCCTTCGGGGGTCTGTGCTGGGACTGATACTGTTCAGTCTACTCATGAATTATCTTGATGAGGGAACAGTGGGCTCTGTCAGCAAGTTTGCTGATGATACCAAAATGGGGGGAGTGGCTGACACACCAGAGAAGGTTGTGCTGCCAGTCAAAGACACCTGGGCAGGCTGGAGTGTTGGGTGGAGAGAAATCTAATGAAATTCAACAAGGGCAAGTGTGGAGTGTTGCATCTGGGAAAGAATAAGCCGATGTTCCAGTACAGGCTGGGGAATGAATTGTTAGAGAGTAGTGTAGGGGAAAGGGACCTGGGGGTCCTGCTGGACAGAAGGATGGCCATGAGCCAGCAATGTGCCCTCCTGGCCAGGAAGGTGAATGGCATTCTGGGGTGTATTAGAAGGGCAGCAGGTCGAGAGAGGTTCTCCTCCCCCTCTACTCTGCCCTTGTGAGACCACATCTGGAATATTGTGTCCAGTTCTGGGCCCCTCAGTTCAACAAGGACAGGGAGCTTCTGAAGAGATTTCAGCACAAGGCCACCAGGATGATAAAGGGATTGGAGCATCTCCTTTATGATGAAATGCCGAGGGATCTGGGGGTCTTCAGCTTGGAGGAATCTGAGGAGTGACCTCAATAATATTTACAAACATATAAAGGGTTGGTGTTAGGAGGGTGGAGTCAGGCTCTTCTCAATGATGTCAAATGAAAGGACAAGGGGCAATGGGTACAAGCTGGAACATAAGAGGTTCCAAAGAAATACAAAGGAAGAATTTCTTCAATGTGAGGATGATGGAGCACTGGAACTGGCTGCCCAGAAGGGTTTTGGAGTCTCCTTCTCTGGAGACGAGTTCCACCTGGACAAGTTCCTATGTGACTTACTCTAAGTGGTTCTTCTGTGGCAGGGCTTAGCTGATCTTTTGAGGTCCCTTCCAATTCTTAAGATTCTGTGATTCTGTGATCTGTTTATAGAACCGAGTGAGATTCAATTGTCAGATATTGTGTTGAAAAAAACCTTAATTTTTTTTACCAAAATTATTTGCAAATATATATTACATAGTTGGGTTTTTTATTTTGTTTTATTATGTTTTGTTTTGGTTTTTTTTTTAATTCTTGTTTCAAATTCTAGCTATCTAAAAACCTTGAAAACCTGGTAAGGTCCAGTGTTTGGTTTCAGTAGTTTCAGTACTTGATAAACTACTGCTTATTGAAAGTCTTTTTGGACATCAGCTAAGAATCAACCTCACAGGTGCTTTTCAACCCATTCCCAGGGCAATTTCAATTGTCCTGATCCTATTTGTAATGTTTAGTTCTTCAACAATATCCTATTTTCTCTACATCCTGTAGTCTACTTTTACTCTAAAGCCTACAAGTGGGCATATTCTGAAAGTAATGATATACCAATCTTCTTTGCATTTTTTTTTTCTCCATGGATATATATCTGAACTCCCACTGCTCACACTAATTTGTAAAGCTTTGCTCCTGCTGGCAGACATTATACAGAACTCAGTAGAACATGGTGTCTACACAGCACTGTGGGAACTTGAATGACCTCATGGAGATAAGCTCATTTGTATTATGTGTTTATATCAATAACTTTTATGAAGATGGTTGAGCTGCATAAATTTGCTAGCAATACCTTTGATAATGCACCCTGAAAATATGATCACTCGAAGATGCCAATGTTGTTCAATACTAAGAACATCAGTGTAAAAAAAAATTGCATCTAAAAAAAAGCTCGTAGGTGCACATAGACAGGTTAAATATTTGAAAAGCTCACAAATTAATTGAGATATGCTAACCAAATTGCTAGCTTTATAGTCAAATAAATATAAATCTTAAATTAAACACCAACCTTTAGAAAAATCAGTTTTCATTTGTTTCTTAGGCAAATAAAGACTGTCCCATAGGTAACTTAAAATGCTTTAAAATTCTTTATTTCTTCAGGCCACCTTTGCTACATTCCATGTCTTCCTGCAACATTCCAAAGGCATGATGAAAACTTTTCCTTATTTGACGCTGAAATGGGATGGGTGCAATTGTGCTGAAAGGAACAGTTAATTTTTACGTCAGATTTCTAAAGAAACTTGTAGGCAAGTCAGTAACAGTGTTGATTTCCATCAGAGACTAATGAATCTTCTTCCAATACCAGGAAAGAATTATTCACTTAGGGGAATTGCAATAATAATAGATGATTCAAATGGCCCTCTACACAGGACTAACAATGATTAGTATATGGAAATAACAAACACAGTTTGTGTGTTGTTTATGGACTGTGTTCTCTTGATATTTATAAATGAAGATAAATAAATGACAGACAGATTAAGCAAAGCATTAAAATTTGCATATTGCTACTGCATTTAGTTTGGCAAAGCATTTGAATCTTTCTTACTCTTGATTCCTGGGATGACTGAACTCGGATCCTTGTCAGTCCTTGGTAGAATTACACTACACAATCTACTCATTTATGATAACAAAAAATGTTTGTCATTGACTAAATAGTTTGCTATCTAATTCAGCTCTCATACTTTGAATTACTGACTCAAGTTTGACTCTCAGCCTTTATATCCTTTAGTTGGATGGGGCACAGAATCAGGAAAAAAAATGTAAAGCTCCTGAGTTGAGACAGAAACAATTTAATAACTAAAATGAAATAAAATATAAAAACAACAATAGTAATATACTGTAATAACAACTGTAATGAAAAGAAATATGACACAGAAAGATAGAGAAATAAAACATGAGGATACCAAACCAAGAGCAAATGATGCACAATGCAATAACTCACCACTTAGTGATTGATGCTAGAGCAGCAATTGGCTGCCCCTACCAGCTCCCCCCAGTTTATACACTGGGCATATTTTTCTATGGTATGGAATAGCTCTTTGGCTAGTTTGTGTTGGTTGTCCTGGCTGTACTCCCTCCCAGGTTCTTGTGCACCCTCAGCCTGCTCACTGTCTGGGCAGGTTGAGAAGCAGCGATGGCCTTGAAGCTGTGTAAGCACTGCTCAGTGACAATTGAAACATCCCTGTGTTGTCAACATTCTTCTCAGCATAAATTCAAGGTGTAGCCCTGTACCAGCTACTAGAAAGAAAATTAACTTTATGGTAGTCAAAACCAGGATACTACCTTTCAGTCTTTCTACGTAAAACAGTCTCATATTTAGCAGTTGCCAAGACTGCAGAAGCCAGTATTGCTGTTTATTTTAAGAGAAGGACCTCTGTTTCCTGACTGACTCTACAAATATTTGCCATATATCCTTGGTAAAAAAAACCACCATAAAATAAAGAGACTTTGGCAAATTTTTCAAAGTGTGCATTGAAAATTCAGCACAATGTGACTTCAAGTAATGTGGCTGTTCTATACCACAGCCCTACATGCTAACATTACTCAAAGATAAATGCCCTTGATAAACCCTATAATTTTCACACTTTGAGTGTGAACGGATGAAATAAAAAATTGATGAAGTACAAAGTGTTGAAATAGTATGTTATTTTCAACATTTTATCTGTCATTTGAAATTTATTTCAACATTTCATGTAGTACATTAAATACTCATCTGTCAAGCAGACGTTTGAAGGCCTGAGGACACAGAAATGTCTCTGAGCAGCAGCATACACTGGGGCACCAGTGGTTAGTCAGAGATCATGAAAGGAAGACCAAAGTACCTATGAAAGTTACAGGACAAAGGACTGCAGGAGGAACTGTACAGAAGCAGGGGCAGCGAAGGTGTGAAGCAGCACTAAGAGGGTTCCAGAAGAAAGCTCTTCAGGAACACGGGACTTGCTGAGGATAGCAGGATAGAACCACACACCTTTCATACAAGAGTATGAAAGTGTAGTGCTGAGGGATTACTACCTGCTCTTAGCAGCAGGTATTTGTAGATGCCTGGATACCAAGATGCATTGAACTAACTCAACCAATCTTGCATATGTTGTGGACAAATCTCACTTCTCTGCAATGGGAAACTCCTTAGACTTTTGTGTATACCACAACCATTTCAGAAAAAAAAAAGTCATTAGTTTAAAGATTTTTATGATCAATTAAGAGGTTGTCTACCTGATAGTCAAATTAATTTGAGATCAGAATTTAAAATGTGTTATTTAAAGTGCATTGAATAAAGTGAAGATCTTTTGAAGTGAGTTAAGTGAAATATTGCCACTATATTTCTGAGGCAGTCCACGTGACTGTTTAATGTTCTCTAAATATTTCATATTGAGACCTTTAATTAGCTCAAACAAATACATCTTAATGTCTTTGACTCAACAGTCTTGGAAGTCAGCATTTTAACTTTTTTTTTTATTTAATGTGTGAAACAGATTAGAGAAAATGGTAGGAGTAGTCAAGTCAACATTGTCCATTTCTTCATCTTCCAGAGTTGTATCAGTACTCCTGTGTATGAGGAAAGGCAAGGAGGTCAAAAGAGTGCTCTTTGGATCTTTTCTTATTTCTTCCTTATCACTGTCTCCCAATCCTAGTGCTATTTGGTCCAGGACCCACTTCAACTACCTTAGGCCTATTGTGATCATTACATGGTACCTAAAGCATGAGATAGTTCAGAAGTTTCTTAGAAAGATGATTTCAAACTTTGGCTCACAGACTTTATAAGGACTTGTGTTCTTATGATACCTGGACATACAGGATGGCACCATTTTATCAGGATTCACCAGGAGATTGTCCAGAGTTTGAACTAAGCTTGAGTACTGGTACTTACTGGTACCTCAACAGCAACTTATACTATTTTCCTGACAAGACAAGCAAAACTAAGAAACTTCTCCCTTCCAGAATTTTGGTAACAAATGGAATAGGAAGGAAGAACTTTTTCACATTAAAAGTCAATATGTTTCAATGAAATGGTACTAACATATAGTGGTTTGAATGTGTTAAGTTCCTGGCACAGGAAAAAAAATAATTAAAACAGCATACACTCTGCCAAAGCTTCTTGAGCACACTTCTGTATTTTTCATACTTCTATATAAATTCAGTGGTAGCAAATTATTTCTTATCCACAGACTGAGCAAAATTAAAGCACAGAAAACAGCCTAATTTAGGTATGACACTAAATGAGGTAACCTTGTGTTAGAAAAATAATATTTTTTCAGTATGTTCTAAGACACAGGAGCTACATTTCCACAAAATAAATGTATATTTGTACAACATTTTAATATAAACCCACTACAACTAAAAGATATCTTCATTTATTTGTCTTATTCTGGAGAAGATATTTTAGGATAAAAAAAAAAATCAATTGTCTTATAAATGAGATTTCCTCTCTGGTAGGAGAACAAAAGCTAAAATATTTAAAGTTCTTCAAAGTATTCCCAATATGACAGTTATCTGTTCATTAACTGCTGGGAAATTAAATCTCTCTGGAGTATAAACTGAGATGGAACCTGACTCTGTTGAGTTATATTTAGTGACGTCATATGACAGTGTATTCTACAATGGTCACAGAATCATAGAATAGTAGGGGTTGGAAGGGACCTTTATAGGTCATCTAGTCAACCCTGCCCTGCAGAAGCAGGTTCACCTAGATCAGGTTGTATAGTAATATGTCCAGGCAAGTCTTGAGAAGACCTCCAAGGATTGGATCACATACTTTGCATTATTTAGCATACTTTGAATCAATGGACCAAAATTAGCTTCACTTGTGTAGAACTATCAAAAAAACCCCAGTATTTTGTGTCAGCTTCTAAAACTTTCTTTTGCCTGTATTTTTTTGCCAGTCTTCATATACAGAAAAACCGCATAGCGATAAATCCAAACCTCAAATCTCCCAACTTCCCCAAATGGTTGTCCTTTTGTAATCATATTTTACCCTCTCACATAGCCTAGCCTGTTCTTTTTTTTTTTTTTTTTTTTGTTAGTGAAATAGAGATTTGGTAAGAAATTGGTAAGAAATATTCTTCAATTTCCAGTTTGCATGTCTCATGTGCCCTCAGCATCTTCAGAAGAAGATTCCCTGGGCCAGAGTGAGTAGATCTCTCTACTTATTCCAGCTGTTGCACAGTGATGTCACTCCACTCTTTTTCTCCTCCATTTTCCTTATTCTTCCTGACCACATGATGCTCCTACACACTTTGCACCAGTTAAGGACTCCACTGGGAGCTCAACCCAGTAATTAACCTTATAAAAGGAGAATATGGGGATGTAAATTTTTTTTTTTTGTAGTCTGTGAATTAAATCCACTTCAGCAAAGCTCTAATGAGTGCTAGAGCCCATGAAGTGGAAGAATGGAACTACAAAATGAAGCTAAATTACCTGTGGAGAAAGGAAAATCTCTGGTTTGGTGACAGTGGTCAGACTGACTAAGCTTTGAAGGGAAATATAGATTAACCGTCTTTGCAAGCAACTCTGCTTGATTATCACCTACCTGTTGTCCTCACTGAGAAAATGAGTTGTGTTGTAAACTACTCCCATTTGAAAGGAAGATTATCCAGGTTACTGATTCTTAATTATATTCTCTTGTTGCCTTTCTACTAACAAGTAATGAAACAGCCTTTTGGTTTGTCATTGTTAATTTCAGGCACACATTGAAATAAAAACCTAAAAGTGAAAGGCCAATATTGTCTACCAAAGAACTGTCATCCTCAAACAATATTTATTTTGCAGACTGATGTAGATATAGCTTGATGTGTCTATTAGTACCCTACCCCAATCATACGGGATTCTATTTGAACATCAAAATAAGACTTTTACTTCAGATTATAAATGAAATTTTCAGTCCTGGGAAAAAACTTAGAACCAGTGAATTGATTGTAGCCAAACAGCAACTTCTAATGTACTTTTAGTCTGCAGCCTGAAAACTGGAAACATTAGAGACAGTTATCTGATGGCACTGAAGATCAATATAACCCAAGATCAAACACTCTGTTTCATAAACTTTATCTTTTCTCATAAGAATAGCCTGATTTCTCTGGTGCAGCAGAGCAGGCACTGAGAGGCCTAGTTATATAATAGGTTTAATATTAATAGTTGCTTGTCACTGATTTTAATACCCTGCATTTAAGGATATTCATTTCAGTGGAAAGTATTTCTATTGTGCTGATTGCAGGGAGGCTCATACTTTGGAGACTGTTCCAAACAGCATGATTAAATGATTTTCAATCATTCTTATGCCAAAACACTCATAGATTTCCACCTACCTTCAGTAGTTCAAAAAGGTTATCTACAGTGTATTGAAGATAAATGACTAAATGCAAACGCAGGAGATTCGACTGGTGAAAACAATCCTTACTGCCACAATGATAGTGCTGGAGGCTGAATGAAGCAGCACATTCCCTCTTCCCTGATGACAAGGAGCACAGGCTGCCTTCAGAGGAGCTGAAACATCCTCAAACCTTCCTCCCTGCTATATGAAATCTAACCATCTAAATGAATTCAGGCCATATAAATGCAACAAGCAGTATAAAGATTGCAACAGAGGCCTTGTAACACTTAGTCCTTCATTTCTCTCTTAAGTGCTGATGTAGCTTCCATAATCCTACCATTGGAAGCTATGGACATGGAAACAAAGAGGAGAGGCCTGGAGCAGTCTGCAACAGAGGAGCTGATGCAAATGTACAGGCTACTGCCTTTAAAACATGAGTAAAAAAAGCTTTCTGTAAATTGGAAAGGACACATCTAAGAAAGTGATCTGCTTTCCCCTGGATAAATGTATCAGTGTTGGAATAGTTTTGAAACATTTTAAAGGCTTTGTCAAGTTTGCAGGATTTCTCTTTGTTTTAGAGCTGAGACAACTTAAATTCTGTGGGTTCACCTGTTATTCATTCTTCACCACCAACTACCTTAAAAACTGCATTTATTCTCACTAGTGACAGCTGTGGAAAAAAGTTTTGTTACAAAATGCCGATTCTGCAAAAACAAATGATGTTGGTTTCAACTGAAGTTTGAACAATTTCTCAGGGCTGGGATATGGTTTCTGCTCTTAGTGAATACATTTATGTTTGGACTAGTTTATTCAGTGAATATGTTGCAGGTTTAGGGTTTAACTTGAGATAGTTACCATTAGGTAGACAATAAGTAATAAAACCCTGCCTTAATTTTGTTTTATAACAATTTGTTGATCAGGTGAGATATAGGTACATATAAAGGAAGCAGAACAAAGATGATGGTGGAGGTAGGGCAAAGATGATGGTTTATTTAAAGTTAAGAAAAAATATCTAGAGCTAAACTTCACAAAGGATGTTGTTTTCCTAATACTTCCTTATTTTTCTGAGCTATTTGCCTCAAGGGGGAGATAAAAAGGTCAGTCATGCATATGATAAATGTGTTGGAGCTGTTTGGAGTGAAAGACTTTATTTTTTAACATTATTAGTACAGATCAAAGTTTTCTTGTCTAGCAAAGACAAAAACTTATTTTTCTTTCTGTAAGACTAGGATAATAAACTTTAAAATCCTCTCTTTCTTGCTGATATCTGTCAACAGAAATATGCAAAAACATTAGCACAGTTCAAGATAGCAAACCCTCAGGTGGTACTAGGTCAATCTTCCCTGTCAAAGCTGTTCCAGTTGGCATAAATTACTTCAATACTAATTGAGACAGAGAAGGAGAACAAGAATAGTTTTAATGGCTTTGGGATACCTCTAGTGCTTTGTAGTTGCTGTAAAGAAATAACTAGATTCTTGGCTGAAGAAATTTACCCATGCTTGGTGAAAATATACCCACTATCACATTTACCTTTTTTTTTTTAAAAAAAAGAAGTGAGATTACATTCCCATAAGATTTCAGTGTTCACCAGAAGTATAAAGGTTGTCACAGGGAAAAGCCTGTACATGGCTTCTCTGCATAGCTACTCTTCTTTCTCTTTTTCTTGTTTTTCCTTATGCCACTTTTTTTAATGCTACTTTTCACTAGCTGTTAATAAATTATTCTTTTCTTGGTCTGAATTGTGGGAGATTTTGTTTATTTATAGCTATAACTCTCAGTTAGATATATAACTGGAGATGTACCGTGATAACTCTTTGCCGGCTAACTGGACAATAATGTATTTCCATGTATGGCTTTTAGAGAAACAGCAACCATGTTAGTAGCATTGCATGTCATATTTTGCTTGCAATGCAGATTAAACTATCACAGTCTTTCAGAAGTTTGTTCTGATTTCTGAGGCTAGATACATACTAGGCACACTATCTGCACCTTTATTTTCTCTGTGCTGCATATTTCAGTATGTAAAGCAGTGTCACTACATTGAAGTAAAATTGAGAGAGCTTGTTATAAAGAAGGTAAATAAAAGGATCTTTTGGAGGTACCTTGCTCATAACATTTCTACCTGCATTGTTTTCTCTATTTTAAAATAAAAAGCTAAAAGTTTGCAGTCATTGCGGATACATTTTAATACAATGAAAAAAGATTAAAACATTGCAAATCTGATAGGTATTTTTCAAGATTTCAGATTAAAATAAGGAAAATTTCTAACAAAATATTGAAGAATGAGTTTTGTTAGAAGCATAAGACACATACTAAATGGGCTTCATAAGTGAAGAAAGTGTTTGCATATTCAATAAACTATTAGATAAACATCCCTGTAATGGATCTGATTGATCTAGCAGATTTTCAATGGATTGAAATGCCAACTTTAAAAAGATAGAACCAAATCAATATGCACGCTACACATTACCTGACAAAGATGAATTAAGCTAGTATAACCTTCTCTGGCTTATTCATACATTACCTTCATCATATCTCATGCAGGAAGAGTGATTCAAGTTTTCTTTGCCATCATGACTGTCATCCTGTCATATTTTAATGTCAACACTGTGTTTGTTAGGGATATTTTGCCTGGCGGGGTGTTCTTTTTTGTTTTTCAGTCACTGAAGAGAGAAAATATCACCGTGTCCCTGTATTTTTGCATAGCATCACACCAACATGGCAAGTTGAAGACTAACTGTGCTGTTGCAATAAACATCAAGGATTTATAAAATACCTTTTGTTGGAACTTCTGGTTTATTTTTTAATTGTTTAATGACTTTCCTTTTCTATTCCCATATTGCTTTACATGGTGCAGCTAAAAGTCTGCAAGCAAAGAGTGGTCTGAATTATGGTAACCAGAAGATCATGAAAAAGGGGAAGGAAAGAAAAAAAATCCCACAAAAAATCAGATAAACAAGCCAGTGAACTGCTAAGACAGTCATGACACATCCATTTAAAAGCTGCAGGTCAACTGTACATGCTGTGTAAAAACCACTAATAATTACAAAAAACGTTAGTCTGAAGTTGTAGCCATTAATCCATTTAATGAGACAAAACCTATTAAAAAAGATTTCTAGGTGTGATCATTATATTACTGATATAGCAAATCTTTCTTCCAAAGCCCTTGATCACAACTGGAATTGTATCTTTTCACTGAAGTGGTCTCTATTTTAGATGTCAACATTCACAAAGATCAGGACAAAACTTGAAATATGCAAAATGCGTATTTACTTAGTGAAGCTATAAGGTAGTTTTCAGAGGTACAGAACAGAAATATGCTTGTATCTTTCATATACCTTGGAGAGGATATTTTCCACGATGCTATTTATGTCTAGGTGGAGACTGAGGATGAAACATTTGTGTCACAGTTTTAAGAAACTGCATTTGTGGGCAGCAGAACACAGAGCTGTACAGCCTAATAAAAAGGATCTAGTCTTTGTAAGATTGGATCCTTTATTCTTTAAAATTTGTTCTATGTACTTGACTGGAAGCTATAGAAAAAAAATATAAACACCTTTTTCTTCTTTCCCTTCAACTTCAAATACTGGATATAGCAACTTTTTCAGATTTTATTGTTTTATTGACTAACAATCTGCAGTTGTGTATATTCTGCCTGAGTAGAATGATTAAGAATAAAGAACCTTTTGCAAGATATAAAATTAAAGCTATGTTAATGACTGTCAGGTAGATTTGTGGCTGAATGCATATTGTTCTTTGCATTCTCTCATCTGAAATGTTGCTGTCTTTTATAAGCAGACTGTAAGAATTTCTTAAACATGCTTCGAGCTATTCAAAATCAAGTGGCCATAGAACAGGAAAGAATAAGCAGTAAAGTTGATATATTTGAATCTAACATTAAAATTCAACAATAATCTTTCACTCATTGAGTGTGCCTCTATTTTATTAAGTATTTCAATGCAATATAATTAATTTATTAGCAACAATTAATGTACTGGTAACAATATCCTTGAAAAAGGGCTGTAACACAAGAAATCATGCTTAATAAAAAAGCCTACCGATCTAGTGATTCCTGAATAGTGAGAGACTCAATACCCAAATATCTGAAAGCAATATGAAACAAAGAGAAGACTCATCATGCACCATATATTCTATATTATAGGGAGTTGTTATGGCGTATACAGACTATAAGCTGCTGAGAACATTTAGTTAGTCTTTGATTTATTTATTTTTTAATTTTAATGAACCACTTACAGGCATGCACAGTCCCTTTGTTTTCCACATGACAAACTGACACAATTTGGGAAAGCAAGTTCATTTTTCATTAGAGAAATGCTGCCCAGAGGGTCCTTTCAAAAAGCTTTGTGTATTCCAGGTGGAAAAAAGAAGTATGAATGTTTTCCATAGCCTTGCACTTCAATTCTGATGTACTGTCATTACCAGTATTGCAGAAAAAAAAGTGATCTATCTTATTGTACTGCCTTGTAGATCAGTGCCACTGGGGAAATATCACAATCTGCTTTATAGACACTGTCCTCTTTCAGATGTGAGTATATAATAAAGAACTTTATATCTGACAGGCTTTCTTGGAGTGCCATACTTTCCACTCCTTTCATTTCCCCTATAAGATAAGTGTATCCCCTGTTTACCACTGTTTTTTGTCCATTTATAATTTAATAACATCTTTACTCTCTTGAGTTTTGAAAAATCAAATAGATTCTTGTCAGGGTGTTGGGTATTGCCCTCCATTGTCTTTTTACCTTAAAACCTGCACAATTAACTTCTGTCACCTTAAAAGCCTTTCACACAACACATTGCTCCAGTTGTTGAAGCATACGTAATTAAATCCAACAGAACCTGTCCTGGGGCAAGCTGATTTCATGCAATTTTTATAACACCTCTTTCCACTATTTAAGCAGAGTGAAATCTTTAGGACAGTGTGATTAAATTGGAACTACTAAAGGTACGTTATTTTGTGAAAAGATAGACTCCTGCCGTCTTCATGACAGTTAGAATTTTTTGTTCTGTATTCTTTGCAAGTAAGACAAAACTCAATCAGCTTGGCACAGATATTGGCCACATATCCAAGACTGTCATCATTATGATTTTTCATGAGTCCTTATTAGAGTTTATTAGTACTTTATGGCTTGGGTTGTAGCTTAATTCAGTGGAAACAGAGCCATTGATTAATATGATATTACAAGCCTACCTAAAAATCTTTCCTGACTCTGGTGGAGAAAATCTGTAAAAACCAAACTGAAGAGTAAAATGAGTCAGGCAAATATTATACAAACAATTCCAGTGAGGTGTTTCTTCAGTCTTAAGAACTCGTAATTGCCAGTACAGAATACATGGATAAATGTTGTAAACTGATTACTAAAGCTTGCTGGGATGGGAATTTCTGCTTCGTGGGACATTCCAGATTGGATGAGAGCAAAATACCAACACTACAGACTCCTGCTTTGCAGAACAAACTATTTTGGGCCCACAACCTCATCCACAATCAGGCAAACTGGGCAGACTGCCAGGCAGCTGGGGAATTGGGCAGCAGGTAAATCAGCCAGTAGGCAAAAGGAGAGCTAGGCAGGCAGCCTGCCAGGCAGCTTGTGAGTCCATCTGCCAGTCAGGCAGCCGAAAAGCTGGCAAGCAAACATGCTAGTTGTCTCCCTGGCTTCCCAGCAGGACAGGTTGGGAGCTGGTCAGCCAAGCAAGCCACCTGCTTGCCAGGGCAACAAGCAGGATAGCCCTGCTGTGTGCTGTTTTCTGTCAATGGATCTGAAGGTATGCATGCATTCTTGTGGAAAGTGCCCATTCTAGCCTTCTGACATCCAGCTATTCCATGAGAATACATTTAACCAACTCTACTTCTTACAATAATTATGTACATTTAATATATTGTGTTACAGACAGCTACAATGATAGTCGTCTACAGAAAGACTTGGGTGCAATTTAGGATTAAAATTATGAAATGCAATCTACCTACTGCTTGGTTGCATTTAGCTCTCTGCTCCAATTTGTATTTTCAAGGTGTACTGCTGGTGTGCATTTGTATTTGTATGTCATGTTTAGCAGCTTGTAACCTTCCACCACACAATTCCACATGGGATCAAAGAATTAGACATTTTTCTGCCTCAGTCTCTGACTAAATTTTATCTGCTTCATGTTCTTGGAGTATATCTAGGTGTTCCTAGAATCCTCCTTCTGCCTGATGGAGTGGAAAACTTTGCCTGACTAGAGGTGATGGCATCATGACACAAATTCTTCAAGATCAGAAAGGGCACAAAAAGATTATGGCCTCTGTTGAGAGGGTAGCACTGTGATTCTTATTTCAGGGCTGTTTCTTTATATATTGTAAGGAATCTCTGCATAAAAATAAAGAACATGGTAAGAACAGGAGCTGGCACTCCCATCTGCCTGTTTGCAGATAAGTATCCTCAGTGCTGAATATATGCAATTATTTGTATGTACCTTTTTTTCCTGAAATTTTTTATTTCTCTTGAGAGCACCAGCTTCAGTGGTCAGTATAGAAACGACTACCCTATCTTCCCTGTTTTATAGCCTGGGTAAGGATATTGCCTCCTGTGGTTTTTAACACTAGTCTCTCACAGATGATCTGTTCACGTAAAAGTTGGGCAATGCAGGTTCTGCTTGGTGTGTCTTACAAGACTGATCTCAGAAAGAAAGTCTGTGGGCTCAAGCTCAGGAGAGGATTCCTGTGCTCTGAATAAAAAGCCTCATTTCTAAAATATATCAATCCTTGAGACACATCTGAGGCCATCTAATTCATCCTTTGTAAATCCTTCATGCAGTGTTCACAATCCCTAGGACTCATTTTGTGATGTCCTTTCCTCACCTTCCAAGTTGTTAGGTTGATGGTACTCTCAGGGCTATGTGCTAAGGTCAAGAGGACATAACAACAGCATGTCCCCAGCTTTTGAATTTCCTCTGTGTATATAAGTATGTGTGCATGTATGTATATGCAGGGAGTGATCAGGATTATGCAGTAGATTATATTTCACAACATTGAGAAAAACACTGTAGCTGTTACAGAACTGAGGATTTATTAGCACTATCAAACTGATCTCATATCAGCGTCCCAGAGCCTCAATTTAGTAGCACACTGGGAAGATTAATGACCTGGGTTCTTGCTCATACTGGTATCTGCATCACCTGGGATCTAACTATTTATTGACTAGCCCAGTCTGGATCTTGTATCTGTGCATGAAAATCTCAGTATATTCTGGATTATACACAAGGTCAAAACCAGGAATAAGTAGGAAGAGGAAAGAGGAATTCTGCTGGTTTTGACATCAAATAGGAAAACTAGAAGAGTCAAGAGACTGACATATAAGAGAGAGATTTAGTAAGATAAAAGAAGAAGAAACAAGCAAGAAGTAAACATAATAAAAGTATAAAACAAGGTTAAGACTTTCAAGAGAATATAAGATTCATATTATAGTATAGGATTAGTATAGAATTCATAGTACTGATACATGTAAGAGATTTTTTTCCCTTTTGTTGCGTCTGTTTGCAAAAGAGAGACAATCGGTAATGATGTAACATTACCAAATTGAGAATATAAACGAGATTATTGTAAAACATTTAATACGACAAAAATATATCATTTTAGATTATTATTAGAAAGCAGTCTGAATAATGACTGTAAAAAGGATCAGAAAGCAAAAGCTCAGGGAACAGAGGAAGACTTTTTTCAGGAACTCAGAACATAACTTTCTTCACACAGTTCTTGCTTCACTTAATTGTTATTGCTTGGTAAACATGCTTATGCCACATCCTCAGCTTTTGAGGGCTCAACATACTACTGCAACTTCAAGGAATCATGCTAACGATTTCAAGATAACATCTCTGCTTTTCTGAACTTTTGTGTGTTTTTTTTTTTTTCCCTAATGGATGTCAAATATTAATTTCTGTTAAAAAATATTCATATAGTAGCATAAAGGTTTCCTGTACTTTAAAGCATTTGAAAAGTAGCCACCAGTATTTTGGGAAACATGAGTGGGAGAGGTTTGTTTTTTTCCTTGTTAACTGCTCTCTACTTGGCTGACTGCAGGGAGTGTAAGAGAGTCTTGGGACCTATCCTTGGATAGAATGTTCATCACTTGGCTAACTTTAAGTGATTACATTCAAACAATACTGCAAACTTTTATTACAGTCATAAGACAACAGCAATTGGAATGGAATCTTTCTTGTTTTGAAGGATGTAGTCTGAGACAGTTCTGGAGCTCAATGAGCCCATTCTTCTGTTCACCAGCCCCACAGAGGACAGGAACAATTTCCCTAGTCTCTGTGACTTCTGTCCCATAACCTCCACGTTTCCTATTAGTCCACAAATGTGTCACCTTTCCTTCACTGAAGTGACAATGAAAATAAAAGAGGCAAAGGACCAGGCCAGGCCATAAAGCAATCAAAGACAGTAAGTAATGAACATATCATGATAATGTCACCAAACAATTATGTGATGTTAATTGTTTTTTATTGCTTTAGAATCACTGCATTTCCATAACAACAAACGTTGCCCATTGCTCTTTTGTATCGTTTATGTAGCGTAAAGGAAGTTAATTCCAGCTCTCCTGCAGGGAACATACCTGACACAAAAAAAATACACATCAATAGGAGGTCAGGTAACTAGTCCATTCTCAGAAGCCTTAGCAGAAAAAGAGCTATAGATCTGCTACAGAGATAATCATTTTAGTCAGTCCTACTAATACATAAGAAAAGAAGATGATATTGGCAGAAAAAACCTCAAAAATATAAAGGGCTCAACTTCCAGCTTCTTAAGGAATTTATTTGCATCTATGCAGCTATATGGTGATTTTCAATGTGTAGTCTATAGGCTATTGAAAGTCTGGGACATTTGCAAGAGCTTGCAGTTAGTCAAGAGTGTTTATGAAAGCTAAGTGCAGCAGACACACGTCTTTGCCTCCACTGTGATTTTTTTTTACAGTCCGTAAACTGAGTCACATGTTCTAACTCACAACAAAATAACTTTGCAACACACTCACAAGAGTATGATGCAGAAGATGTGGAGGTAGTTTCTAAATGGTGAGGAGTATGGTATGGAAGTTGGTAAAACACGATTGCAAAAGCTGAGCACAACCATATGATGAAACATTTTTGAAAATTTCCTTCTTTACAAGGGTATTCTTGGTGTAAGTACTTTCTAATTTAAAAGCTGAATGTGTTTTGGTATTAATCTAACCCCCTGATGATGGATTTCAGAAGTCTGATGAAGCAAAATGCTAGATATAATTTACTTCTTTTGTGAGTTGAGCCTTTTGCTGTTCACAAGATTTCTCTTTCAGTTAATTAAACATTCTATTCTTACATACTTGTTTTTTACCTCCTACTTTGTGGAAAGGAGGATAAAGATAAGGCTGAAGATAACACTTTCCTTCATCTTTCATCAATAGTTGTGGTGTTAGGTATTATAACACTCAAGCAGGATGTGATATTGATCTTTTACTGTTATTTAGGGCAAACATAATTATAGCTCTCTTTTGTTTGCATTGCTCAGTAACATTACAGGGTCTGACAGCTATATGAACATCTCAAAAGAAAAAAAATAAACTTGTGAGAAGATTGTTCAGATCAAGTTTTGTGAAGCATATGCATTTTTTATATCTTGCTTTATACCGCAGCTAAGCCTACTAGGCAAATATACATTTCAGCTTATTTACAAATCAATAATATTCTACTTACATATACCAGGTCTGAGTATAAATTATAATCTCCTGGTAAAATTTGAAAACAAGTGGAGGACTTATTTGGAATATAGGTAAGATGCTTAGAAGACTGGAAACAGACTTAGGTCTTTTCCTCACTGCGACTGTCTTATTTCATGACTGTGAGAAAGTCATTTCATTTTCAGGCCTGTTTTCTCTTTAGTCCTTTGTTTGCTGGCTTAGTCAGTCAGTAAACTTCTAGGGTAGAGACTATGCCCCTCTTTCTCTGAGATGTAACTGGTACCATTGTGAATGGAACATCCTAACTGACATATTGATATGCATAAAACTAACATAATTCTGCCAATACGTTTGCCAATATAAATTACTCTGAATTGAGAAAGTTTATAATAATTCTTTAGTGGACTCTTGACTTTAAATGATCTATTTCAGAATGCTTGAGGATTAAACAACAATAAGGCAGAGAATCTGAACCACATCTGCTTCTTTATACCTTGTGTTGTGTAATGTTGTGTAATGTTCTTTAAAGCTGATGTACTTTTAGTGGAGAGGGGGTATTTGTTCTATTTAAAAGAGAACTGATGCTGTAGGCTTCAATGTTACAGGTTGCTGCAATGAACCATAATTTGCTATGTTTTTGAAGTGTCTCTGGTAGAATGGGTAAGGTCTTGGTCTCAGCACAAAAGTAAAATGCAGGCTTAAACAGATGTCAATACATACATAATTCACTGATGTCAAAATAATTACTAGTGTTTTTTAAAAGTTAAGCATGGTTGTATTATGTTTTCTCAGCTGGTTTTGAATGAGTCCAATATATTCTGTTTAAATGTTTACCTTAAAAAGTTTCTCTAGAGTTCAGTGTCACAGGCACTGAAGATCAGAAAAACCTACCTGGACATACACCCATGACTTTCCTCTCTGTGATGATTCCGCTAGTGCATTTTGACATAATCATGTCATTTAATCTCTCTTTTTATTCTTCCATTTACAACATCCTTATAACTTAACCGTAGCACCTGACAGAATATTTAAATAATTAATTAGAAAGAAAATACAGATCACTGAATAAAGCTATTGTTAAAATATCTACAGAACACAGCTATTGTATTGTTACTGCAGATACAGAAATAAAGATTTGTCTTTGGAAAGTGGCTATTATTAAAGAGTCACATGAATTTCAGCTTCACAGACAAAACAGAAAAATTTGTATTGGGCATTATCAAGTAGTCTTCCATAGTTATTGTTCCAAGTTTTTTACTGAAGTAATTTTTAAAATATATTTAATAATTTATCTTATGGCTTTGTCCTGTTTAACTTGAATTTGAACTGAAGAGAAAAAATAGGTGTAATTCTTTCATCTTTTTTGTTACATGTAATTTGTGAATATAATCCTCTAGCACTTGCTTCCCAATTCACAATTAATGGGTTAGGGGACTGAATCTTCAGGTAATGATTCAAGGATTGGGAGGTGGTGAAGGCACAGACACCATCACATTAAAAATATAAAAGCTGCTGCACAAAGAGGTAAGGATTTAAGAGATTTGAACCATAATGTTCTTGCATGAATCCAGTGAAGAAACGTCTGAAATGTGAACAACTTTGCAAATGGTGAAGAAATGGAATATATCTAAAATATTTCAATTAATATTGATAATATAACTCATGATTTTTTGACAAGACAAGGTATCTTAGAGTAACTAGCAATAAGTCTTTATTATTTGACAAGCACTCCACTGACTTGATGGCTTCACTGAATTTGAAACGGTTCTATGCAAATGTAACAAATGAGCCTAGATTTTGCAGAAGGAAAATTTATTTTACCAGTCATGGAAGTCACCTCTCTTTCCTACAGATGCATACATACTGTTTCTAATAGCTTATTGACTGACTATGGAAGAAGATCATAAACTCCGTTTCATCTTGTGCTGAGTTATGATCATACCAGCTCATTCCAGCACCATATTAAACAAATGAAATTAGATATATCATGATAGGACATGTCAAAGTTCAAATCAACAGCTTTATTTTTTTCCTGAAAAAAATACTAAAGTGTAATGGCTTGCTTATATTTAGAGATGTATGTAAGAGACCAAAGTAAGTCAGAATGTGATATACTCGATTCCTATGTTAAAGTACTTATAAAAGCAGTAGAGAGAACAAACAGTTGTGCACTTGCAGAAGTATTGCAACGGCATGAAGAGACATGTTGATGTGACAAGATAAGGCAAGTAGGGAATACACAGGTGAAATAAAAGGAGAAGATATGTATTTGTTTGCTTTTAACATTTCAGTGTGCTTTTTCTTTTAGTTCTTGACACATAATTTAGGTAACTTTTCTTACCTTTTTTGTGCCTTTTAAATTTGATTTGGATTCTAGCTTGCTCTCTGTTTTATATTTCAATCTGTTAGCAGAACACTTTATAAAGTCATGCAGTCTGCAAAGCACTTGAAACACTCATCTAGTTCATCCTTGGTGGAAGACAGGATCAGCTGTTTTTTCTAACCTCTACTGACAGCTACTTTACAATCCAACTGGACAGTCCTTTCATAGACTTTAAGATGCTAACAATTAGCATTTTCCCATATGTTTAATTTGAAAGTGAACCTTCTCAGAACTCATCAACTGTTTCTCTGAGACAAAATGAAGCTCATCACCTAAACCAGAAAATGTGTATCTACTGCAAGTGCCTTCCAACCTGCTTCTGTAGCATGCAGAGATCATGGTTGCATGTCATTAATACTGGCTGTGATGGGTGTCTGATAACAGCTAACCTTCTTGACAGTGTCGTGAAGAACTTAAGCTCCATTGCTTTCGCAGTATGATTTGTGAACGGCTTTTCTGTTATACTTGAGAATAGATCATCTTATTTTTCATTGATCTTCTAATTATTACTAAATCTACAGACCTAATTGTGTCTGGTCAGACATTTTTGATCTCAATATCATTTTATTGTTCATGGCTAATATTTTTTCTTGCACTTAAGAAGATAGCTTGCATGTCTCTTTCCTGTGTTTGTGGACAATGAACATTTAGTTTTTTCCTGTTATCTAGAGACGCTTTTGTCCTTATTATTTCTGAACTATCAGGCTCCAACAACACGGGCAAATTTTCAATGGTATTTTATCTAGAAATTCTGATTTTAATGAAATATTTCCTGAAATATTTTGTATTTATTTTTTGTCATTGCTTTGTGAGGAGCCACTTTTCTTGGTGACAGGAGGACAGAGCTACAGAATGGGCCCTGTAAAGAGTTCTTGGACTTTTCCCCACCTCTGAGGTTTGGACCCACCTCCAGTCTGGCTGGGCCAATCTGGTGCCTCTATAATCTCTATTTAAGGTTGAGAATTTAGAATGCTTGTGGGGAGATGGAAGGGAAGGTCAAGATGGAGATGACCATGCAGACTCTGCAGCCAGGAAAGAGGGCTAGGAGGCATGATGCTGGACCAGAGAGATCCTTGCAGCCTGCAGTAAGAGATGGAGACCCTGTTACAGAGGAGGTGAGAGTTAGAGATTCTGGGTTAGAGAGGTGAGCAGTTTATACCCCAAACCAGAGGAAACAAACTGGAGTTGCAGCGTACTATAGAAGTAGACCATGCAGGGCTGGCTGGTGTGTGGGAGACCCTGAGCTCGAGCAATGGAGGGCTGGCAAGTAGCACTTCTCAGGAGTGCCATAAGTGGCAGTAGACATCAGGAAAGGACTGACTGCATCCCCCATTCTCTGCCTCTGGCACTGCTTATGAGGGGATCTTAAAGAGCTGGTTACACTCCCATCATTTGCACTACCCCGTGTTGTTTTTTTCTTTGCATATTTTCTGTTTATTAGTTTTGGTTGTAAGTGGATTAAATTAAATTTCATTTTCTTCCTCAAGTTGAATAGTCTTGTTCATTTTGTGCGGGACCATAAGTGGCAATTAAGCCCTGCCTCTCCTTTGGGAGTTCCAGGGTCTGCGGTACTTAAGATTGATTGCGGGATTTTGTCCCTGGAATGGGCCTAAAGCATGACAGTTTTGTATCCCAGTCCTGAGGATCATAAACTCAGTCTTCTTACGAACATTTTCTTTCATGCAACTCCTGGAGAAAAAACTGTGCTCTGAAGCATTTAGCATTTTACTCAGTTCCTTTGCATTCTCCTACCTTAATTAGTTCAATGCCCTTCCGCTTAGTTAGCAACTTACTGATAAGAGACATTGTCCTTTCTTCCTAAAGTGCAAACTATCCTTAACTTGATATTCACAGCATGTCATCTTATTGTCAAGAGAGCTCAATTCTATTAGATAACATTCACTTCTGGAATACAGTTGTCCTTTGACTCTCCAGAAGAAGAATTGATAAAAGTACTACCTCTGTTTACAGACGGACAAGTCAGATGTGATTTTGCATTTTCAGTTATATTGCAAATGTCTGTATAGAAGAACCATACCAGGCAGTAGTAATGGTGGTGGATAAACTGCCATAAACTTTGGGAAGTTTCTCAGATTTATGCTCCTGTAGGGCAACTTTGTTTTTAAAGAGTCTGTTCCATTCATGAGGATTATGAATACTTCTGTTTCCTTTTCTTTTGCTTGCCTCCTTTGTGGTTTCGCTTTTCCTTTTCCTTCAGAGTATAGCACTTCGTCATTTCAGGGAGTGATTTAGAGGTGGATCATACACCTTTTTGATACTTACTGTCTTATTTAAGGGTTTTTAACATATTGTCTTTAATCTTATATTTTGATTGATGAATGTTTTAAAATCATAATTTTCAAATAAAGCAGAAATAACCATTACTATGAGTCATATCATGCAATACGTAAGTACCCCTGTCAGGTTCCTGTAGAACTTTTCTCATATTTAGCCTCTTCTCATACTCATGTAGCTACGCTACCTATTTACCAGACAAAAATGAAAGAGGTAGACTTGAAACTCTCTGAACATTTCTATACAAGCAAATTACCCTTTAAGAAGTTACACATATCTTTAGGACACTCATTTCTTCTTTCAAATAGTCCATCAGGTGGTTGGACTCTACAATTTGTGGATTATTGCTAATTGAAACATCAACACATCCAAGGAGTCTGCAGTGGTGCTCGCTTCAAGTGCCAGTGCACTATGTGCTAATGTTTTCTTTTGTATGAAAAAACCCAAACAAACAATACCCAATAAAGCAATACTGGCAGAACTTCCAGGAAATTCCTATTTAGCCAAGGGTCAGTAGAAGAAGAAATATTTATTTTGCTTTGTGGTTTGCATGGAATGTGTATTGTTTGCCTTAAATGTGTAACATGACTGTTACTATTGAAATGTTAAGTATCTTACTGAAAATTAAGCTTATAAATATACAATAAAAGAGTCAGGAGTGAGAATACAACCTAGTGTTGAGTTTATGTGGAGGGAGGGACTGTAATAGTGGTTCCTGTAAGAAGTTTCTCAAAACTTTCCCCAGCTGAGCCACTTGGGTACCTCTGCAATCACTTTTTAAGGAAGAGAAGCTGGAAGAAGAGAATTGGAGCTGGTGGTGGAGTAGANGATGGAAGGGAAGGTCAAGATGGAGATGACCATGCAGACTCTGCAGCCAGGAAAGAGGGCTAGGAGGCATGATGCTGGACCAGAGAGATCCTTGCAGCCTGCAGTAAGAGATGGAGACCCTGTTACAGAGGAGGTGAGAGTTAGAGATTCTGGGTTAGAGAGGTGAGCAGTTTATACCCCAAACCAGAGGAAACAAACTGGAGTTGCAGCGTACTATAGAAGTAGACCATGCAGGGCTGGCTGGTGTGTGGGAGACCCTGAGCTCGAGCAATGGAGGGCTGGCAAGTAGCACTTCTCAGGAGTGCCATAAGTGGCAGTAGACATCAGGAAAGGACTGACTGCATCCCCCATTCTCTGCCTCTGGCACTGCTTATGAGGGGATCTTAAAGAGCTGGTTACACTCCCATCATTTGCACTACCCCGTGTTGTTTTTTTCTTTGCATATTTTCTGTTTATTAGTTTTGGTTGTAAGTGGATTAAATTAAATTTCATTTTCTTCCTCAAGTTGAATAGTCTTGTTCATTTTGTGCGGGACCATAAGTGGCAATTAAGCCCTGCCTCTCCTTTGGGAGTTCCAGGGTCTGCGGTACTTAAGATTGATTGCGGGATTTTGTCCCTGGAATGGGCCTAAAGCATGACAGTTTTGTATCCCAGTCCTGAGGATCATAAACTCAGTCTTCTTACGAACATTTTCTTTCATGCAACTCCTGGAGAAAAAACTGTGTTCTGAAGCATTTAGCATTTTACTCAGTTCCTTTGCATTCTCCTACCTTAATTAGTTCAATGCCCTTCCGCTTAGTTAGCAACTTACTGATAAGAGACATTGTCCTTTCTTCCTAAAGTGCAAACTATCCTTAACTTGATATTCACAGCATGTCATCTTATTGTCAAGAGAGCTCAATTCTATTAGATAACATTCACTTCTGGAATACAGTTGTCCTTTGACTCTCCAGAAGAAGAATTGATAAAAGTACTACCTCTGTTTACAGACGGACAAGTCAGATGTGATTTTGCATTTTCAGTTATATTGCAAATGTCTGTATAGAAGAACCATACCAGGCAGTAGTAATGGTGGTGGATAAACTGCCATAAACTTTGGGAAGTTTCTCAGATTTATGCTCCTGTAGGGCAACTTTGTTTTTAAAGAGTCTGTTCCATTCATGAGGATTATGAATACTTCTGTTTCCTTTTCTTTTGCTTGCCTCCTTTGTGGTTTCGCTTTTCCTTTTCCTTCAGAGTATAGCACTTCGTCATTTCAGGGAGTGATTTAGAGGTGGATCATACACCTTTTTGATACTTACTGTCTTATTTAAGGGTTTTTAACATATTGTCTTTAATCTTATATTTTGATTGATGAATGTTTTAAAATCATAATTTTCAAATAAAGCAGAAATAACCATTACTATGAGTCATATCATGCAATACGTAAGAACCCCTGTCAGGTTCCTGTAGAACTTTTCTCATATTTAGCCTCTTCTCATACTCATGTAGCTACGCTACCTATTTACCAGACAAAAATGAAAGAGGTAGACTTGAAACTCTCTGAACATTTCTATACAAGCAAATTACCCTTTAAGAAGTTACACATATCTTTAGGACACTCATTTCTTCTTTCAAATAGTCCATCAGGTGGTTGGACTCTACAATTTGTGGATTATTGCTAATTGAAACATCAACACATCCAAGGAGTCTGCAGTGGTGCTCGCTTCAAGTGCCAGTGCACTATGTGCTAATGTTTTCTTTTGTATGAAAAAACCCAAACAAACAATACCCAATAAAGCAATACTGGCAGAACTTCCAGGAAATTCCTATTTAGCCAAGGGTCAGTAGAAGAAGAAATATTTATTTTGCTTTGTGGTTTGCATGGAATGTGTATTGTTTGCCTTAAATGTGTAACATGACTGTTACTATTGAAATGTTAAGTATCTTACTGAAAATTAAGCTTATAAATATACAATAAAAGAGTCAGGAGTGAGAATACAACCTAGTGTTGAGTTTATGTGGAGGGAGGGACTGTAATAGTGGTTCCTGTAAGAAGTTTCTCAAAACTTTCCCCAGCTGAGCCACTTGGGTACCTCTGCAATCACTTTTTAAGGAAGAGAAGCTGGAAGAAGAGAATTGGAGCTGGTGGTGGAGTAGAAAGAGAGAGAAGTGACCATGCAGACCCCAAAGTGACTGAGGGAGAAGAGAAGGAGTAGTGCTAGTGGAGAGAACCCCTGCATCACATCGTGAGATGTCAGCTGTCCACCTGTAGCCCATGAAGGGCAACAGTGGAGCTGAGATCTGCCAGTAGCTCATGGAAGACCCTAAGCCAGGAGTGGTGGCTGTGTCTGGAAGAGGCTGTGACTCAGTGGAGAGGTTGCATTGGACAGAATGTGCTTTGAGTTTTGCTACCACAGAGGAGTTCCTTGTTGGAGAATTTTGTGAGAACTCNTTTTAAGGAAGAGAAGCTGGAAGAAGAGAATTGGAGCTGGTGGTGGAGTAGAAAGAGAGAGAAGTGACCATGCAGACCCCAAAGTGACTGAGGGAGAAGAGAAGGAGTAGTGCTAGTGGAGAGAACCCCTGCATCACATCGTGAGATGTCAGCTGTCCACCTGTAGCCCATGAAGGGCAACAGTGGAGCTGAGATCTGCCGGTAGCTCATGGAAGACCCTAAGCCAGGAGTGGTGGCTGTGTCTGGAAGAGGCTGTGACTCAGTGGAGAGGTTGCATTGGACAGAATGTGCTTTGAGTTTTGCTACCACAGAGGAGTTCCTTGTTGGAGAAATTTGTGAGAACTCTAGCCTTTGGGAAGGACTCATGCTGGAGAGGCTGGGAGGTTGAGGAGTCTACCAGGGTGAGTGGCTCCATAGTGCTTAGTTGTGCTTAAGCCACAACAACCGATAATCACCAGCATCCAAACCCAAAGATGTCCTTAAACAGAGAATTTGAAAATGTGAAATTTGTAACTTAAAACTGCCTATGTTACTGTAAAAGATCCAAAGCATTTGAAGAGTTACAATAAATCAGACTGAATCAGATCTGAATTCACACAAAAACAATTGTCTGTGAAAGTAGTTGCTGAAAGTGAGAAACAAAATGCAGATACAAGAACTCGAAAAAAAATATTGCTTCACAACACATTGACAGATAGAAATTCAGGGAACTCAGTAAGCACAGGAAGACTTGAATCATATTGCATTTCTTTTGTTTGATTATTTCTTTTATTATAGAATCATAGAATCATTTAGGTTGGTAAAGATCTTTAAGATCATCGAGTCCAACCATTAACCTAACATTGGCAAACACATCACTAAACCATATCCTTCAGCACCTGATCTATGCATCTTTTGAATATTTCTAGGGATAGTGACTCCACCACCTTCCTGGGCAGTCTGTTTCAATGTTTAATAAACTTCTTGGTAAAAAACTTCTTCCTAATGTCCAATCTAAATCTCTACTGATGCAACTTCAATCCATTTCGTCACGTTATCATTCATTGAGAGAAGACACTGATCACAAGCTCACTACATCTCCCTTTCAGCTAGTTGTAGAGAGTGATTCTGTCTCCTCTCAGTCTCCTCTTCTCTAGGCTAAACATTATATTCAGGCAATATTTTTGTCATTATGTATAGAAAGATAGAACACTTGCTTTTGGATAGAAGACATCTACATTGGAAAGTCTACTGTTCTTTTGCAACTCAGAGGAAGTTGAGTCAGAAATGTTAATTTTGAGGGTTCCTTTCCATGATGTGATGGTTTAGCCCTGGCTGGGTGCCAGATAACCCACCAAGCTCCCGCCTCCTAAAGTGGACAGGGAAGGGAAAAATATAACTAGAGGTCTGTGAGTTGTGATAAGGACAAGGAGATAGCTCAGCAATAAGCATCCTAGGCAAACAGACTCAACTTGGGGAAAAAAGGATTTGATTTATTAATGTACCATCAGAACAGAGACATAAGAAATAAACCCAAATCTTAAAACATCTCCCCCCATCTCTCTCTCTTCCCAGGACTCTCCTACCTTCCCCCCCAGTGGCACAGGGGATGGGAGTTGAAGTAAGATCATTACAGATGGACTTTGCTGCTGCTTCTTCTCAGAGGGAGGCCTCTTCACTCTTCCCACTGCTACAGTGTGGGGTCCTTCCCACAAGAGATAGCCCTCCAACATGGATCCTTCCCACAGACCACAGTTCTTTATGAACTGCTCCAACATGGGGCCTCCCACAGGGGGCAGGTCCTCACATCCTTCCCCAACATGGCTCATCCACTGGGAGAACAGTCCTTCAGGCACCGACTGCTCCAGCCTGAGTCCCTCACAGGATCACAAGTCCTGACAGTAAATCTGCTCTGGCATGGACTCCTCTCTTCCTACAGGCTCCCAGGTCCTGCCAGGAACTTGCTCCAGGGTGAGCTTCCCATGGAGTCACAGCCTCCTTCAGGCATCAGCCCACTCCAGCATGGGGTCTTCCATAGGCTGGGAGTGGATCTCTGGTTCCTAGTGGGCCTCCATAGATTGCAGGAAGACAGCTGCCTCACCATGGTCTTCACCACAGGTTACAGGGGAGTTTTTTTTTTTCCAGGGACTAAGCACCCCCCTCTCCCTCCTTGTCCACTGATCTTGGTGTCTGTGGAGATGTTTACACATTCTCATTCCCTGTTGCTGCTGCAGTTTAGCAACTGCCCAGCAACTTCTTCCCATTCTCCAATATGTTATTCACAGAGGCATTACCTCCATCACTAATTGGTAGGCCTTGGTCAGCTGGGGTGTCTGTCTTAGAACTGCCTGACACTAGTCCTATCAACTACAGGAGAAGCTTCTGACAGCTCTTTGTTTAAAGAAGCCACCCCTGTAACCCCCTCACTGCCAAAATCCTGGTCCAGGCAAAACCCCTACACATGGGAAGTAATATATCAGATACAGATTACTTTCAGGTTGTGCTTTTACATGAGGAAATTCTGGAAATGATACGTTCCTTGCGACCACAAAACTAAATTATTTTGCTTTCATTTTCTCCTCACAAGACTCTCGGTAGGTATGCTTTCTCATTTGTACCTTGCTCAAACGTTAGTGCCACTACTGCTCACTGGTTTAGTCTATAAACAACTTCCTATATTGCATCTCCTATGAATTCTTCACATTCCTTCCCTGGCTATGAAGAGGAAGACTGATTTTCAACTTGTTCTCCCAATTTTTCAGATCACCTATTTTAATAATTTTGGCTCTACTTACATTTAAGATCCGCTCCTGAAGTCTGAAGCAGAATGACAAACACTACATTAATTTTTGACATTCTATGGTTGTGTCTCAAATAACAGATCTTCTGCAAGGATGGGTCCTGAATTCTATTAAATTCTATCCTAAAGAGCATTTTACAATCCTCTTCTAGCCATATCCCTTCTGCAAAACCCAAAGTTTCATAATGACTATTGACAGCCTTTGTATTTGTTACATCTTTTTGAATACCTCCTAGCTTTGACTTTATATCTTTGTATTTTACAAACACACAACTTTGAGCCATGACTATTTGCATTCTCCCTTGAGTAAGGGATGAACTTTCATCTATGGTAGTTTGAGTTGTCTCAAAAATCAACAAAAAATCAAAAAGCATTTTGAGGAAAACAGAAAAATCCTTTGTGAGTCTGAAAGGCAATATAAGATACTTTTTCATAACTAGAGGATCATTAAAATTTTTCCATGATTGGAAATACCGATTCATCATAACTTAAAAATAAGCTTTTTCTCTATCCTTTCATTATTCCCATATGATTACATTAATTTGACTGTCAACTGTCAACTTAATTTGGAGAGTATAGACTTGTATGTGTATTATTTTAAAATACATTCTGAGCCTCAGTTTACCTATCAGGTTTATCCTGCCTAAATGCATGGTGGTAAATCAAAGGACAAGGACAAAGAGAGATATTCCACAGGAAACAACATAGAAGCAAAATGAAAATGCTGTCACACAAGAGAATGAAGGATTTTTCAGGGATAGCTATTGACGGCTGACTGCTTGACAATACAAAGCCTGGCAAATCATGTATTTCTTCAGTCACATTTAGACTCAGAGAGTGCCTCTCCCTTAAGGATACTAGATAGAAAGGGGTTGTAGTAGTTGAAAAACTGAGTGAATCAGGAAATACTGACATGGGACAATGACACCTACCAACTGGGTTAGAAATGGATGTCAGTTTCCCTCAGCCATCTCTGAAAAGGCAAGTCTGGAAACATGATGAAGCTGGTGGGGAGAAAGATACATATGGTCCTTTATTGTTTTTATCCATTAATTTACACTCTACCTACTTTTGGATTAATAAATAATACCTTGCTTTGAAGAAGATATTTTAAATTCGGTTTAATCTCTTTCTGTCATGGGCTCCTGTAGTCAAGAACAAGAGGAGATATAGGAACCAAATTAGCTTACTGGGGCATGACCCTAACAGATCCCAAAATCAGGTGCCATAATTAGGAGAATGAATCAAAAAATATATTAAATGTGCTACAACACTCATCACAAAAGGGAAAAAAAAATCTTGTCAGATATTATCCTGGTCATCCATATGAAAGTTAAAACTGTGTATATGCACATCACAGTTAACCTGCTAATAGCAGCAGACTTAAATAGACAGTAACATGTGATTCAGATAAATATAACCATTGCACAATTACTGTGCAATGGACTTCTGTTTCCCTTCAAAATTCTGCAGATATTCTATACAAAATCATAAGGTATTTTTAATTAAATAATATCTCAGTTTCTAGAGAAAGATCTATGCAATGACTGTCTCTTTTCTTCTGGATGAAAATGCAGATGAAAACATTAATAGTTTATAAATGAAGCTTAGCTAGAATTGAGCTAATGTGCATACTGTTTAAGCTAAATAAAAGAAGAAATCCATAGAATTCACTGACGTAAAATCCCAAATAATTTTTAATTTGAAAATGTACCTTTAAATATTCATCTTTCTCTGGACTTTCTCTTAGGAAAAGACCATTTCTTTATACCCTACTTTGATGACACCTTTAATAAATTCAAGAAACTGGTAGTACCTCTTTTTCTTTGAGAATCCTAGAGTTATGCATTGAAATGAAAATGCTTATATCACAACCTGAGTTTACATCTCAGAAAAAGCATGCAGTGGGATATTGAACATTACTGCAGTGCAGAATTGCATATTTAGATTCTATGCAGGAAAAATATAATTGCTGCAAGACCATATGGTGGAAAGAGATTAAATACCTGCCTTTCCTGTAGCCTACAAAGTGAATAAAAACCCTGGAGTTTGCAGTTTGCTTAGTGTATTAACCTGTAGACCTCAATATTGTAAAGTGAAAATATGGATCAACTCCTACACTTCATTTTCATAGGACAAACAGAGTTTGGATTAAATATTTCTTAGGAATCTGAAGGAAATCAATAGTGTTTATAAATGTAGTAAAGCTTAGTTTAGATGCCGATTCCTAAACCTTTTGTTTATAAGTTCTTATCAGTAAAGCCTTTAAGGTAAGCTTTGTTCCTCAAATTTTGATCTTGTCTCTGTGACTCAAATTGTGAATGTAACAAGACTTAAGAAAAAAAGTGGAACTGAAACTGGCTTAATGTGTTTTATAGATTTTCTGTCACCAAATTATTATTACTGGTCCCCTGTTGACACTGTTGCACAAAGATGTCTTAAATGTAACTTCCAACTACTCGATTCAGATTTTTCTGTAACAAAGTTAAACCCCCCAGGTATTTGTCAGTAGCCTCCCTGGAATATTGAGAGACTTGAAAACACAAATATTCAATGATCTGAACTGAAACTAGGTTCTCACTGCTCTGAGATAATCAAACACAACCCTGTAAGCACTTGCATATGTAGACTGTATAGGAGGATTCACATGAAATGATTTAACATTTAAGATAGATAGGCAATAAATAAAGATAAGGTACAGTATTAAAATTAAGTTTTAGAGAGGATCCAATGATTAGTAGTGTGATATAAATAACAGAATTAAGCACATGTCTACTTTTCATAGTGCTAAGTGATTTTTTTTTTTCCTGAAGTTTGTCCTCTGTACCACTGACTTGGAAGTAAAGAAGAGCACTGAAGTGAAAAATGGCTTCATTTGCATGCTTACTGAACTTCCTCTCTGTGTGGTAATAGTGCTGTACTCTGTCATCAACAGCAACATCATCAGAGATTACATAATGACCTTCCGGATCATGCAAATAATGAAAAATCACAACGCTTTTCGCATCTGTGGCAAACCACAGTAGTTTATTTAATTCTATACAGTGAGCTAGAACAACAGCAGATTTGGAAGGTCCTTTAAACTAATAAAAACTCCATAAACTAATGGAGACAGATGTCCTTAGAAAGTATTTGAAAGACTGGTTTTAAAAGACAGACTTCAGTTTGGTTTCCATTTAAGTTAATGCGATTCTGTGAGTTTTCATATTAATGTTGCATATAGGGAGATATAAGAGTGTACTTTTATTCCAGTGGATAATGGTCACTGTTGTCTGTGGAGGATATGAAAGTGTACTTTTATTCCAGCAGATAATGGTCACTGTTGTTTGTGGAGGATGTCACACAGATAATATTACGCTTTTGAACTTTATGTTTTCCTATTGTGTTAGTTTGTTTCTTGCAGTAGCTTGATGACTTTCCCTGCATATCTCAGAACAGAATGAACTGCTTCGTGGATGCCTCTTTTTCTTTTCAATGGTTTTAAAAGAAGCACAAAAAAACCCAGGCATACTAGATACCTGTTTTTTTAGACAGGTTTTTAGGCACTATACATGCATGCATAGCATTTAATGGTTCACCAACCAACTTACCAACCTCTGCTATGTCATGTTTCAATTAATTTTCTTCAGGATAGTTTTTGCACTTTTGCACTTTCTGTAAAACACCTTCATCTCTGGTTAAGATTGAACTATAAATAGCTTCTTGTATATGTGTATATTTGCATTCCCAAATTGGAAGCAAACCACAGCCCTTTTTGCTTGTCACTTTTTTTTGACATTTGATTTTGTGCCTTCTATGATCAAAGAAAAAGGGAAATCTTCACTCCTTAGAGTCTTGTGACTTCATGTCAATTTCAGGATAGAACATAGAGAAATGGCTAAGACATTGGCAGGAGTCTAGCTAGCAAGACAGAAAAAAACAGGCCAGCAAGACAGGAGCTGAGCAAACAGTGCAGTTCTGTTCCACCAGTGCCTCTGCTAGCAGGAAAGAGAAACTGAGCAGGAAGAGAAAATTGGTTGATGAGGGCAAGAAAAAATCCTAGTTCAGTAGTGTAGCCAAGGAAACTCCTGAAAACTCTTAATATTAACTGACAGGATCAACTGACAGAAGATCTGATAAATGTGACTAGCATCTCTGCTGATACCTTTTCCCCAACTTCTGAGGGATTAATTTTGCTGAAGAATTTCTGGATGTGCTGGAGAATCTGTCCTGAAATGTAAAGGTAGTTGTTCAGTTTTGGGACTGACTAGATGTCTATTATGCATCTATAGGTTACATCATAGAATCTTAAGGGTTGGAAGGGACCTCATACTGGTTATAGAGCTTAGAAGCCTAATGTTTTGGTAAGCACACGAGTCACTGACTTTACATTAACATATATGAGAGAAATCAGAGAAGAAAAAAAAGCCAGCTGCCAGTAAATGCAAGACCTATCAACTGCGAGATGTACTGGAAGAATACTTAGGTGATCTGTAAAACTATGTCTGAAACACACTTCCACTTTCTCTGGGCCTCACAGCTGGAGTTCATATAGTCTAATTTTTAGGTATTCTTTAATTTTAGATAGTAATTTTCAAAAAAATAATGAACTTGTGAGAAAATACTCAGTAGCTCTTCACAGAATTTCAAGAAGATGTAGTCGAATGAAAGAGAAATACTTAGATATATCCAGAGGAACACCAGACTGTAAAACTCACAGAAGAGTTCTTCTAAACAACAGATTCTGGATTGCAGACATGAAGAAAAGGAGCTTTGGGTCATAGTATCCAGAAAGTTCCAAATAGAAAAAATCCCTTCTTATTTCCTTTCACACATTATGAGTCTCGTTTACAATATGTTTTCATATTTGTATGAACTTTAACATTTCTTAATATGCTTAGGGTATTTGTTTTTTGCTGGCCACTTCCCCAAAAGTTCTGTTTATGGCCAGGAAGGACATTGCTTTCTGAGTAGCTTGCATCAAAGGCAAAGAACTATAATAATTTAAGTGCTTTTCTGGATATCATCATTTAACCATATCTGTTCACTTTATCTTGGCTCCGGTTTCTGTAACGCTGAGGCCAACAGTACAGTTTGAATCCAGACTAAAAAGAGTTCCAGCTATGAGTGTTCCAGCTATGGAAATTCCAGCTACTAAGCAGCCAAGCCAAGAGAAGAGTGGCTGAGATAAAATAGATGGTAGATAATTATACAAATGTGGAGGCTGTACAAAAGGAAACAAAGGAAGCAAACACTCAGATATCCAACCTATAAAGAAAGGAGAAAAACAGATTCTGCAATTGAAAATAAATTATTTACGTTTATCTATCTACTTATCTATAATTCTACCTATAATTCTGTCTAGACAGCTATAGTAATACACATGCATTTATATGAAATATTTATAGGTATGTATAGATATTACACAGAGAGATAAATATAGATACAGATATAATCCATATACAGTACATGGTTTATATGCCTAAGTCTAGCCTCCCTCTGTGTCTGTGTATATATATTTTAGCAGAAAAACAGCACCAAGGTAGCTCACACCAGTGTACATAACAGATCTGAGCAGAATTCACAAGTCGAGGCATCCACATTTATTAAATCTTACATATATTATGTCACCATCACTCCAGCTTTATTTTTGGAGGCTTTCTTTTTTGGAAAATGATACATAGGATATACAAAAGTTCAGCTTTCCTTGCTTTTGGAGAGGACTCTGGTTTGCAGTGGAGTCACATACTGCTTTTTTTGTTCCTACAGAAGCCTTAATCCTAGACAACAGGAACAGGAACAAAAGAAAGTGTGCATCAAAGGAAACTGCTTTAAACATGTTCTACTCTCCTGCTGCATAGTCATGGCTTGGATTAGGAAATAATAGGCTGTAGGCAGCCAGGAGTCAGAGCTAAGTAAATTTTTAAAATCTTTAAAAGGAAGGCAGAAAGCTTAGAAGTCGTGCATAATTCATACTCATCTATCATCTTTCATCTCTTGGTAACCCAGAACTGTGAACCCAGGAACTAAAGTAATTGCTTAGAAACATCATTGCAGATATTTGTTTAGTAGCTGTTTTTGATTTAAACTATTTCAATTTGTTTTATTCTAATCTCAGATCGTTAAGCAATGGCACACAATATGCTTTTATATGGTATTGACTATATAACTTTTCAGTTAAATAAGCAGTTTTCATAGTTCTGAAATTGTTCCAGAGTAGTCTTAGGACTGATAACTTTTTAGTGTTATGCATATCATATAGTGTACAGAGAACTAGGCTTTAGAGTAACTACATGGAGACCTTAGTTACAAGTTCAAAGACAGAAGTTTGTTGAAGTTTGTTGCTACCTTGATCCAGGTATTTTCTTCTTATTAAAGTTACAGAAGAAAGAAACATTTTAGTAAATAAATTAAAAGTTTGAATAAAATTATAAAGAAATGTTTTTCATGTAGAATTTCTAAAAAAACCCCACAACTTATCAAAGGTTATACAAAGATAAATTGACATAATGAAATACACTGACACTGAAATAATGGAATGAGGTGAAAATGTGCATCTGCAGAGAGAGCAGTTTGGAGGTGGCAGCAAGTACTTGTGACATGAAGGTTGAATATGTTTTTCAACACTCCACAATAAAAAGCTAACTTGCTTTTACTACAGAATCTTTCTTTGATATTATCTAGTATATAATACTTGAAATACTTATTGCTGGATTTTCATTAACAATTAAAATAGTTATTTTTTACTTATGCTACAGGATTACTTCACAAATCATTATTTTCATGCATTTCAGCAGCATCTTGCTTATTTTTAAGCTATATGCTGAAATAAAATAGGAAGAACAAAAAAGATAATACAGAAAAGAAGTGTCTTCCTTTATTACTGTGCAGCAGAAAAGCTATGACACAGTTGTCATTGCTGAAACAGAGTGGGATGACTTGCACAACTGGAGTGCTGGACTGCTGCAATGGATGACTATAAACCCCTTGACAGGGACAGACAAGGAAGAAGAGGTATTGGGGTAGCCCTGTATCTTAGGAAATATTTTGGTTTTCTAGAGCTTAATGTCAGTGATGATAAGGTGGAGTGTTTATGGGTAAGAATCAAGGAAAAGGCCAACAAATCGATATCACGGTGGGAGCCTGTTATAGAACAACTAATCAGGATGAAGAGGCAGATGAAATATTCTATAAGAAGCTGGAATGCATCTCACAGGCACTAGCCTTTGTTCTCTTCAACTTACCAGATGTCTGCTGGAAATACAACAGAGAGGAAACAGCCTAGGATGTCCTGGAGTGTGTGGAAAATAATTCCCTGACAGCTAGTGAGAGAGCCAACTAGGGAAGGTGCACCACTGGACCTGTTTGTGAACAGGTGAGGAATTGTAGGTGATCTGATTGTTGGAGGTCATCTTGGGCACAGTGATCACAAAATAATAGGTTTTGATTCTTGCGGGAGTAAGGAGAGGAGTGAGCAGAACTGCTAACTTGGACTTCTGGAGGGGAGACTTTGGTCTGTTTAGGAGCCTGGTCGAGAGAGATCCATGGGAAGCAGTCCTGAAGGGTGAAGGAGTCGAGGAAGTCTGGCCATTCTTCGAGAAGTAACTATTCAAATTGCATGAGCAGTCTGTCCCTATATGCTGAAAGGCAAGGTAATTTGGAAGAAGACTGTACTGGATGAATCGAGGACTTTGTCTGAAACTCAGGAAAAAAAAAAGTTTATGACCTTTAGAAGAATGGATGGGCCACTCAGGAGGAACACTAGGAGGTATGGGGTTATGTAGGGAGAAAATCAGAAGGGCCAAAGCCCAATTAGAACTTAATCTGACTGCTGTCATAAAACAAAATAAAAAATGTTTTAATAAATACATTAGTAACAAAAAGAGGGCTAAGGAGAATCTAATTTATTGGATACAGGGGGAAATATAGTAACAAAGGATGATGAAAAGGCTGAGCTTCTTTGTGTTGAAAAGTAAGATCAACTGTTTTCCAGATATCCAGCCCCCTGAGCTGGAAAACAGGGAGAATGAACAGAATGAAGCCCCCACAATTTAAGGGGAAGTGATTAGTGATCTGCTAAACAACTTAGGCATGCAAAAGTCAGACTGGGTGGAATCCACTCAGCAGTACTGAGGGAACTATCAAAAGTGCTCACCAAGCTACTTTCAATTATTTATCAACGGTCCTGGCTAACTGGGGAGGTCTTAGTGGATTGGAGGTTAGCGAATGTGATATCCAATGTACTGGTCAACAGTTGCCTGAATATAAGACATCAGTGTGCCCATGTGGCCAAGAAGGTCAATGGCGTCTTTGCTTGTGTCAGTAATATTGTGGCCAGCAGGACCAGGGTAATGATTGTTCCCTGTACTCAGCACTGGTGAAGCCATACCTCAAGTGCTGTGTTCAGTTGTGGGTCCCTCACTACTAGAAGGACATTGAGGTGATGGAGTGTGACCAGACATGGACAATGAAGCTGGTGAAGGGAGCACAAGTCTGATGAGGAGCAGCTGAGGGAGCTGGGGTTGTTTAGCTTGAGGAAGAGTAGGCTTGAGATGACACCTTATCACTTTCTACAACTACGTAACAGTTGTAGTGAGATGGGTGTTGGTCTCTTGTCCCAAGCGACAAGAGGAAGCAGCCTCAGGGTAGGTTTACATTTTCTACCAGATTTGTTTACTGAAAGGGTTTTCAAGCATTGGAACTGGCTGCATAGGGAGGTGATGTAGTCATAATTCCTGGAGCATTTTAAAAGCCACGTAAGCAGTGACACTCAGGAACAAGGTTTACTCATGAGTATATCAGTGATAGGTTAATGGTTGGACTTTAAAGGTCTTTTCTAATAAAATCAAATCTGTAACTGTGCTTCTGTGATCATTCATTTTTTATCTTAGAGAAAATAAACAAAACTAATACAGTTTTAACAATAATGGCGTCATTCAATCTCATTGCCAAAGATGACATTCAACAGAGATGATATTGATAACAGCTCTTTAGGACTGACTTTCTTATACTGTCCATAATATAGCTTTTTGTCTCCATGGTGTTAAGGTTATAGTGCCATCGAACATTTCCTTTCTGTAGTTCTACTCGCAAAAATCTTTGGAGGACTGGGTTCAAAATACACCTATTGCAATTACAGGAGCTCCCCAAAAAGGTTACAACACAAAATTGACTGTCATCAGGAAAGCATAGCTTGGACAATGTTTCCTATTGTGACAGACAATTGATAAGCATACCTTACTGGTTTGTGTGAAATAGAGTTCCTCCTTCTTAGAGCTATGAGAAGTTTAGCTGAAATATGTTTGGCAGCAAAGTCTGCCAAAGAAGCAATTTTACAAACATGAGTTGCCAACTGGCAGGAAAAAAAAAAAAGTATATAAAAAAAAGAAACTGCATTTTTATTTAATAAATACTAAATGAAAGACAGATCCAAGAGGAACAGATGACTTAGGTGACTGTTTATAATATTTTAAACAATTGAANTTGCTTGTGTCAGTAATATTGTGGCCAGCAGGACCAGGGTAATGATTGTTCCCTGTACTCAGCACTGGTGAAGCCATACCTCAAGTGCTGTGTTCAGTTGTGGGTCCCTCACTACTAGAAGGACATTGAGGTGATGGAGTGTGACCAGACATGGACAATGAAGCTGGTGAAGGGAGCACAAGTCTGATGAGGAGCAGCTGAGGGAGCTGGGGTTGTTTAGCTTGAGGAAGAGTAGGCTTGAGATGACACCTTATCACTTTCTACAACTACGTAACAGTTGTAGTGAGATGGGTGTTGGTCTCTTGTCCCAAGCGACAAGAGGAAGCAGCCTCAGGGTAGGTTTACATTTTCTACCAGATTTGTTTACTGAAAGGGTTTTCAAGCATTGGAACTGGCTGCATAGGGAGGTGATGTAGTCATAATTCCTGGAGCATTTTAAAAGCCACGTAAGCAGTGACACTCAGGAACAAGGTTTACTCATGAGTATATCAGTGATAGGTTAATGGTTGGACTTTAAAGGTCTTTTCTAATAAAATCAAATCTGTAACTGTGCTTCTGTGATCATTCATTTTTTATCTTAGAGAAAATAAACAAAACTAATACAGTTTTAACAATAATGGCGTCATTCAATCTCATTGCCAAAGATGACATTCAACAGAGATGATATTGATAACAGCTCTTTAGGACTGACTTTCTTATACTGTCCATAATATAGCTTTTTGTCTCCATGGTGTTAAGGTTATAGTGCCATCGAACATTTCCTTTCTGTAGTTCTACTCGCAAAAATCTTTGGAGGACTGGGTTCAAAATACACCTATTGCAATTACAGGAGCTCCCCAAAAAGGTTACAACACAAAATTGACTGTCATCAGGAAAGCATAGCTTGGACAATGTTTCCTATTGTGACAGACAATTGATAAGCATACCTTACTGGTTTGTGTGAAATAGAGTTCCTCCTTCTTAGAGCTATGAGAAGTTTAGCTGAAATATGTTTGGCAGCAAAGTCTGCCAAAGAAGCAATTTTACAAACATGAGTTGCCAACTGGCAGGAAAAAAAAAAAAGTATATAAAAAAAAGAAACTGCATTTTTATTTAATAAATACTAAATGAAAGACAGATCCAAGAGGAACAGATGACTTAGGTGACTGTTTATAATATTTTAAACAATTGAATATGATATGATGTATTTTGTATAGTGCTAGCAAATGTGGCATCACATGCTGATACACAACAACGACCCAGAAACTTCAGAACTGAACCAAGTCTCTTCTCATTTTCCTTCTGTTTGACAGCCTTTTTTAATATTAACAAGTTTTTAATATTCTGTTCCATCTTTGGTTTCTGATTAGTCTTCAATCTAGCATCTTTACTGTACCACACTGGTAGCCAACGTGATCTAAATCTGATTTTTACTTTATAATGGCAGAAAAATGCTTTGTCAGCATGGTGTCTGCTGATGCCAACACTGCATTCTGGGATGTAACCTTTACAGATCCAAAAGCCCTTTGCTGTCTGAATTTGGAAATGTGTTCTTAGGTGTTGCCAGTCTACCTACCAGAATGCATGGGTTTGTGCCTGCCAAATCTCATCTTTGGCATCTTTGTATTAGCAAAACATCAGTTCTGGCCCAAAGCCTCTCAAACAGTTAACAAGGCAACTGCATGGAGATAAAAGAGATTATTCATGACCACGTTCAACATTGGTCATTAAAAGGCTAAGTTTTCATATCGAAAATCATTCCTATGGGAGGTGTGATGTCAAACAGTTCAAGCGATAAAGTTCTATGGTCCCTAAACACTAGTGATTCAGAACTATGCAGTGAAAATCTTAAGTTACTAGGGGCCTGGAAAAATCTAGAAGATTCATGTGAGGTAATTTCCTGTAACACAAAAATTAACAACACTGAGTGACACAACTAGTTATCTTAATCTGAGAAATATGTAAAAGGAAGTAATGGAGACTTACATTCAAGTAGGCAGATGTGGAAAAGAAAAAAAGAAATCTCATTTAATAATATCTCTTTAAGGGGAGTTGTGGTGGTTTAGGCCAATATCCACCCAGTCATAATATCACTCCCCCTCCTAAGCTCACTGCTTGTGAGTTAGATAAGGACGGAGAGATCACTTGGTCATTAACGTCATGGACAAAACAGACTCAACTTAGGGAGAAAAATGTTTGTTTTATTAAAGAAACAATAAAAGCAGGGAGATGAGAAATAAAACCATCTTAAAACACCTCCCCCCACCCCTCCACTTCCCGGGTCTCTTTTTCCTTCCCCCCCCCAGCGGCGCAGAAGATGAGGAAGGGGGGTTGCGGTCAGTTCATTACAGATGGACTTTGCTGCTGCTGCTTCTCAGGGGGAGGCCTCCTCACACTTCCCACTNTCCAGGATGAACTTCTTACGGAGTCACGGCCTCCCTCAGGCATCCACCCGCTCCGGCGTGAGCACCTCCCCCACGGGCTACGAGTGGATCTCTGCTTCCCGGTGGTCCTCCATGGGCTGCAGGGGGACAACCTGCTTCACCATGGTCCTCACCACATATCGCAGGGGAGCCTTCTTTTCAGTGCCTAAGCACCCTCCTCCCTCTCCTTCTGCACTGACCTTGGTGTCTGCGGAGATGTTTTCACATTCTCTCTCCCTGTTGCTGCTGCAGTTCTGCAACTGCGCAACAACTTCTGCTCAAATCTGTCATTCACAGAGGCGTTACCTCTATCACTAATTGGCCAGGCCTGGGTCAGGTGCAGGGTCCAGCTTAAAACTGACTGGCCCTAACCCTGTCAGCTACAGAGGAAGTTTCTGGCAACTCTCTTTGTTTAAAGAAGCCACTTCTTTAGCTCCCCTGCTACTGAAAAAACCCGTCCCAGGCCAAAACCACTACAGGAGTAGAGGGCAATCTGGATGCAGTCTCAGAGTTTATATCACTTTGGTAACTGCTTGGCTGGGGTCTATAATAGAGTGTAAAGTTAGTCTTTGTACAAATTGTTCATGTATTCCCAGAAGTATCACTATTATTAAATTTCATCCATCTGTTTTGTACCCAAGGAGACTAGTTGTACCTTGTGAGACGCTACATTTGATGACTATTAAAGAGTAAGAGCAGAGCTCTTCTATTTGCCAGAGAAGGAGCTTCGAAATTGGTTTTGTCCTCTACCAGTCATACAGCACAGGTCACATTCAGGGCCAGCAGAAAAATGAGCAGAAAAGATTAGTTCCACTGTCTGTAACGAGATGTTTATTCAATATCAGAACTACCAGCCAACATTAATATTTATATCCATGTTACTTACTAAAAATTCAGGATAGAGCTCAAACTATAAGTTCTACTTTCTAATGAGTCTCTTAAAGGGGAGAAGAAGACAGAGATAACACCAATCTGAAGAAACTGAGTTGTCTGGATTGTCGCTTCAGAAGCAATAGACCAGTCTGTGATGATGGCAAGACTATACATCCTTTTAAGTGATCTTCAACAATCTTCTTGCTGGGCTCTGCTGGACTTGTTAAACCACAAACTGTGGGAAAGAAGTGATTCTACAAAGGGCTTGATTTTTTTTCTGCTAGATATCAAATATTTGAACAGTGTATGAACTCTAGAAATGGCAATGGATTAACCTCTTGGGCTTTGATTTTCACTCAGAAATAGTTATTTTTTTCATTTTATTTAAACATGGTTATAATTAGTATCGGTCTCTGAAATACACGCGTTTATTTCAAAGTGAAAATAAGCCACTTATGCTATAATTAGTATTGATGAGTCACTGATAAATAAAGAACAATATGAAAATTGTGCTATTTTGAGATCTCCTCATTTATATTGACTGAAGTCCAAAGCATCTAAAAATACAGGTATATATGTGGAGTCTGAAGTTCCATAAGACCACCAATGCTTTACATAACAGAATTAAGCATAGTAACAGAAGTATCAGCTGTAATTTTAGAACAGCATGAGGAATGAACAGCTTGAAGTTGAAGAGACTCTATAAATGAGCTAAATTTTAATGGGAAGGTGTTTATGTTAGTATAAAGCGTATTTGGGTGTTTTTTTTCCCCATAGCTTATTCCTGGAAGATGTGAATACGGAGTATTTATAAAAAGCACCCATTTTTTAATGTACTGAAATAGAATGTACCCCTATAAGAGTACTATCATATTTAAAGTACCATCCCTTAACCAGAATTGTTGAGAGCTTTAAAAACTATCTGAAAAGATATGTGCTTGCAGCAGGAAAGAAATATCGCTTGTATCTGTCTTTGTTGTCCTTTCCTATTTTTTGAGAATAATAAATACGTCAGATCTTTCCTTTTAATGCAGCATCTTCAAACAAGCAAGTAAACAAAGTAACCCATTGTAACATAAAGCATTCTTCATGATCAAGTATGCTTTGTTCCTTTAACTTGATTTTTATCAGAGGTTAAGGTGTTAAAATTTCTATTTATGCGGTTACCAAAAATAAAGTTGTGGTGATTTTTTTTTTCCTGTAGAAATGAATAAACCTAAATTGGACCTTAAAATATTGTGGGGAATGCTAATACTTTAAAAGATATTTGAAAAAGTATATGAAACAGTACATTGGAGTATATATTTTTAAAAATAGAATGCTCAGTATTGAACACTTTATATAATTTTATTCAGAAATAAAGCCATATATATTTTAGAAAAGCCAAGCTGTTTATACAGTTCAAACACAAGGAAATATGAAGGTGACTCTATATCTATCCCTCAGTAAGACAGAATGCTGTTTCATGTAAGCATAAAGAACAATAAAACTTGTAAATCTGCAGGTTAGAATTTATACATTTTTATTAAAGTGTTGATTATTGCTTCAAAATTATTTAATGATAATATTTCATCATATATGATCTGTGATTAAGAAGTTTTTCCTTAATGTCTTTGAAACTCAAGCAAGTATATCTGTATTTCTGATGTTAAAATATTATCTGCAATTAATATTTCAAACTCCTGGTATTAAGATCTGAGCTTTTAAATATCTTAAATATTTTTAGGATGTGGATTGTAAGGAAAGGAAGCTTAAGGTTAACAGTGAAAAAAATCAGCATGTTAAGTGACTGTTAAGTGCCTTCACTGAAGTTCAGTGAATCTCCTGATTAAATAAAGCAATTTTGCTCCAGATGAAATGTGCTGTAGAAAGGCAATATCAGAATGACGAAGGCATGAATGGCAGTAGCCAAATCTGAATTTAGAAAAAGTAATTTCTCATTTCTCTGCATGTAGAAAAAGCCTAATGAGGCAGTAACTTTTACTCATGTTTCCAACAGCAAATAAAAGTACATTTCTGTTAGCCTTGTTAACCAGAGGTAAGCACAAACCTTTGGACATGGAACCTGATATTACCTTGTAGATTTCTCTATACAAAGTTACTCTGATTCCAGTGAAAGTTCCCAGCTCCCTTCTGTCATAGCTGTTTTCAGAAGTCGAGTAATGAAGCAGTAGTTCTAGTGGTAGCCATGCTGGGATCTTGACCTACTAAGGCTTAACCAGACTTCTTAGCTCCATCTAACCCTACCTGCAGCAGTCACATTTTGAGATAGACAAATTTTTGACTCCTTGGAAAAAAGTACTATCAAGGTCCTTAGGTTGCTCCATAGTAGAAGATAAGGGTCACATAAGCACTCTCTAAGCATAAGGGTTAGTTTGCCAGTGGGCTGTAGTGTCTACTTTGTAATCTGTTTCTCAAAAAGCTGACAAGTCTCACGTTACCACAGGGGTTTCCTCAACGAAACCACCAGATTTGTCTTCATGACACAAATTGTTCGTTCACGGGAATGTGTGTTCTGGGACCACATCTTTCCAAAATTGCACTTTGAAAGTATCAGTGCTGTATAATGTTTCTAAATAACAGCAAATGTAGGTTTGAATTTTAATATTATGTACAGAATTGCTTCTGTTCATATAAGTCTGTGATGGAGAAAGATTCTAAAATAAAGTACATGGCATTACACAACTGAAGGCTCAAAACACGATTCAGTTCTTTACCATTGATTTTTCCACACCTTTAGTTTTTTGATATTGCATTTTTACTGTCAGTACTTTACAGTAGTAAATAGTGAGAGAATCAGATTTGTATGGGATGAGTGACATACCTTGTAGTTGGATACAGTTCAGCATAGGCCACAAATAATCAGGTGCATCATACTGAATATTAAATAGCATATTGAGAGTTCTGTTATATGATGATATATGGATTTGGATTTTTTCCACTTCCTAAGAATGAATTTTATTTTGATACATATTAATCCATGGTACTCATTGCACTGACATCTGCAGATTTTCGTCTGAGCAGGAGCATAAGAAATGACCATAATTATTTGACTCAATAGCTGTTTACTCCTGTTGTCACTGATTACAGTCACTTTGCAGTGTCCTAAACTGAAATAAATGAGATGTATTTGTCTAGTAACGTGGGTTTTTTTGTTTTTTTTTTTTTTTTCCTGACATTTTGCTACCCTTTGAAGGAATTCTTGACACTTCTTGGAATTACAGCCAGTGAAAAAAGGAGCGGCTACAGTCCAGGACGGATTGTGATATGCTTGAGATCTATCAGCTTCTTCATTTTTTCACATTTTGGAAGCAAATCATCGGTACATTTGAAAAAAAAAAAAGCCATATTTGCTGATTCTCTACAAACAACAACATAAGTGCAGAAAAAAATCAGGATTTTAACGGTAACTCTACAAGTCAAGTTTTCAAAAAAACAAGCATTTTTTACAACATTTTCCCTTCCAACCCCTAGCATTCTATAATTCTATGAGTCTCTGCTTTGCACTAAAGCATGAAAATCAAATGAAATTAAATGAATTCTATTAAGGGGCAGGCAACCACTTATTTTTTTGTCAGATTTATGACTCAAATCTCAAGAAAGTGAATCCAGAATCTATTTGTGCTTCCACGTTTTTGTATAAGGTTATCAACATGTATATACATTGGGGAATTTCTCTGCATATCCTTTTTGGATCGCATCAGGTGGTCACGACACACTGGCTTTGACTTGGATTTTAACTCTGAAAATCATTACTTGGTCTTCTGGGTTTGACAAAATGTCTGTGTGTCATACACCAAGACTTTTTTGCTTTCAATGTTCTGCATTAACAGTAGAAGTGTACATTACTATTATAGGCAATTACAATTTTGTAAATGTGAATAATGTAACAATACAGCATTCAAGAATTCTAGGATTGTATCTTCTTTGCTAAAGAACTATAAACTGTCAATTTGTAGTTATGTACTAGTGCATGTGGAGATAAAATGACATAGGTAGAAATAACATGACAGTACTTGAAATGCTGATGGAGTAAACTCCACAGTTGGTCTCATGTAAATTGACATGTAAATAAAAATATAGGAAAATTCTCTTACTTGGTCATCTGGGATGAAAATTAGATAATTAGATAAATCTTCTACTGCCTATATTAAATTGACTGCACCCTTTTTACTTATATGCTTATAACTATGTCACTGCACTGTCAAAGCCACTGTACAATGATTTCTTTCCTGTCTTACATTCATTAGCTAAGCTTTACTTGATTTCCTTTTACCACAAATTGCTGTTCACATTTCCTGCTTCTGATCTTTTTCCCCTACTTTCCCCTAATTCACTTGCTCTTTTCTTACTTCTCTCTGATCTTCTGCCTTTTCAGCTTCCCACATTGCTATTTTTCCCATGTCTCTTCCTATACTTAGAAACATTTCTCATTCCTTGTTCATGAAAGTCATCTCCTTCTAAAACTCAATTTCTTTTATCAAGACTCCAACATTTATTTTTATGCTAAATCTATTTTTAATCTCAGATGATATAATTTATTAATTTATACAAAATAAAACTGTTAACAAATGTATTTTTTAAAATTTTCTAAATTAATGTCATAAGTGTTTCTATCTAAAAATGAAGGTTTACATACAGCACTTTCATAAAAAGATGATGATTCATCTCAGTACTTCACGCACCAGAGATGTACACGGTAATCTTTTAAATTTACAGAAAAGGGTACAGGGAGATATAGGCCTTTATTTGGAATAAAGCTGATTGCCAGTTTCATTCTGCAATATCATTTTTAAACCTAGAAAGATGGTTTCACAATTAGAGTTGTAGCAAAATATTTATGCTTTCATAGATATTCGCTAGATACTTCTGGTAATTGTTGCTCATGAGGCACAAGAGGACAAAATGTACACACTAAGAGGAAGCACCAGAGTAAGTAAATGAAATATTAATGAGAAACGGTTGAAAATAAGAATCAATTAAGCAAACAGATATGACAATGGTGATTGTGCCAATATAAACATTACAAATGGGTTCATTGGGATGACTATGCATGAGCCTTACAAAGGAAAGAATCAAAGAGAAGGAGAAAAGGCTGGAAAGAAATAGCAAAAAGCAAGAATGAAACACTAAAAAAATTCAGTAAGACATAATGAACCTGATCTTATGAAAAATGTCAGGAAGATCTGATTCTTGGAAGCGAGTCTTTTAAGAGATTGCCTGCACCAAGCATGCTTTGGCTTTCAACTTAAAAACTGTATGGCTACATCTTACTCCATATGAATTTAGGTTTGTAAGAAACAGTGGAAGATGATAATGGATTCATAGAATTGATCTGTGTCACAAAGGTGAGTGAACTAAAGGTTATACAGCATTACTAGTTCCTACAAGCAGATTTATATTTGAGTCATATGAAAAAGACAAAGTTATTTTATTGACTGTCAAAATCTCTGCATCTATCACCTGTTTTTTGTTTGGTTTTTTTTTGTTGTTGTTGTTGAATGCTATATTTTATTACAATTCACATTGTTACTTTGGCAACACTAATAGTAATTTTAGTGGGAAGCTGCAAAATGATGTTCGAGTTCAAAGCTATGTTTCTGTGGAATGTCTAATAAGATATGTTGCCGTTGCAGGCAACACTACGTGGTGGTTCAGACTGATCTCCCAGCTCTCCGACAGTCGAGGGAAAGGATCACTGCACACATGGTGTGGATGGTTGCTCTACCTCCGTCTCTGTCTCCGTCCTCGTCTCCGTCTCTCCCTTTATTGTTTATGTTATGCCCTTATATCTGCTGGCATAAGCACCTCCTCTATCTCTGCCCCGTGCCAGACCTCTCACTTCCTCTTCACCCCTCGCGTTACAATCCGAGATCTTCCGGACGCCTACTACAAAGATACATACTTTTCTATCTATACACTCAGAGGAAACTCTGAACCTAATGTTATCAGTGTATATGCTTAATACCACTGTCTTTTTTTCTGGCCTTAAGTATATGTGATCTTGTCAATACATGACTGCAGAAAACTGCTGCACATACCACCTCCCTCGATTTTTGGATTCTTTCTTTGCATACTTTTGTTGATTCCCTATTACAGCAGACATAAGCATTTTAGTTTTGAAATCCTTTACAGGATTTCCTTTGTCATGTAAAGATTAGTTTATGCCTCTGACTGACAATAAAATGTCTCTTACTGATTAGTTTTCTGGGGGATTCCCTTTCTTGCAATGACATCACATGGATATCTACATGCGTATCCTCATAGTCCTCTTCCAAACCTTTCATAAAAGTTCCCTTTCTTATGATCTCTCCACAAGACCTGATAAGGGTCATGCCACTGATATACTGAGATTACAGTCAATTAAGTTGAAGAATCTTAAACCATCTGGGACCTATATGTTATTTTCTCAGGTTTCATAGTAAACTAGCAATCTCTTTGTGATTTTTTTTCCTTTCTTTAGTCTTGGTTCTGCACAAAGATGGAAGTGGGCAAACACAACACAGGATGACAAATGAAAAAAAGGAGCTATGGTATCATGGATGGTATGCGCAGCCTGTCATAGGAAAGCTCACTTCTCTGTTTAAATCCATGTTTATGTGAAACATGAAGGAAATAGTAGAAAAGAATAAAACCCCAGACAAATTAAAGGTTTTGATCCAGATCTTGCAAATCACGAAAATAACATCCATGCCTGTTAGTGTGACATTCTACAAGGAAAATAAGCCATAAAGGTAAGAATCTCTTTTCTTATTTAGTTTTTAATTTTCCTAGTTTTAGTCCAGGATTAAAGAGAAGATGACTTAGAAACATGTACAAACCAGCAACTGTGTGTAAATATTAAATAACTTGTCTCATTGGTAAATACTAACTGTACAATAAGTATTGTCAATGGGTTTCCCTAAAAATTATTTCTAAGCCATCGAAAGTTTTCAGCCTAGCTCCTGTTTCCGTTTCTGCAAAGAGAGCAACATTTGACACCTTAGAATTATTTTATTAAATTGATTAGAAGAACAATGACATTCCTGACTGACAAGGACAATACTTGTGACCCCTCAGGGAACACATACTGGAGCAATTCGTTCTTGAAGGATTGTTTTCCCTTTGATTGAGACCCATTTTGGGTCAGTGTGTGAAGAGCTCAATGCTGTGGGAAGGACCCATGCTGGAGCAGTTCATGAAAAACTGTAGCATGTGGGAAGAACTCAAGTTGGAGAAGTTAGTGGAGGACTATGTCCTATGAGAGACACCCCACACTGTAGCAGTGTGAAATGAGAGAAGTCCTTGACCTGAGAAGAAGCAGTGGCAAAGACCATCTGTGATGAACTGACCGTAACCCTCATTCCTGTCCCCCTGTGCAGCTGTGGCAGAAGAGGTAGAAACTCATGAAGAAGGGAGGCATGAGGAGAGATGTTTTAAGATTTGTTTTTAATTCTCATCTCCCCGTATTGTTTTGATTTTTCATTAATAAATCAAACCATTTCTCCCCAATTTGGGCCTGTTTTGCCTGTGACACTGTTTGCTGAGTGGTCTCCCTGTCCTTAATTCACAAACTTCTCATTATATTTCTTTTTTACCTGTCCAGTTGAGGAGGGGAGTGATACAATGAACCTGGCACTCAGCCAGTGTTAAACAACCCTAAGTGGTTGTACTTCCTGTATTTATTTACACACTTACAAAAACTTTCTTTTATAAAGTAACTGTGAATAATAAAAGTAAAACTGTTGAAATCTCTTGAAACATTCAGGAAGAATGATTATCACTAGATACTGAACACTACACAGTATCTTTTAAGCTCACATGTTTTCATATGTTATTTCTCAGAATAAACTTCAGACATGTTTTGTACTCTCTACTGCAGAGTGCACTGTTCAAACACTGACATTTATTCAGCATATGATTCAGATATAGCTAATATGATTGCTTTATCATCAGCTAGGAATATAGTCAGGAGGATAAAACCTCTTAGGGGTGAATTCTTCAAAAACAGTACAGAAAATGTACATATGCAGAGGTCTTAGTAACAACAACAACAACAAAATGTATAGAATTTCGGGTAATGGTGATGTGAACTACTTTGATAATATAGTGTAATCGTGGTAAAATGTTTTTATATTTAAAGGCATTCTAATGCTCCCCACCAGAAAAGAAGTTTTATTCAGTCCTGAAGGAGATATTGCATAAAAGCTATTCTTTGTTTTAGAGATGACATATTTTTGTAAGATTTGAATTAATATTTTAGATTCAGTTTTCTGACAGGTACATTTCAATTACCAACCACCAATTGCATATTTGAACACTAATAGTTCTATGATGACTATCAATTTGTTTATATCAAATTAGCCTGGCTCATAAAGGTCATTGCATCTATTAACAATGAAACAAAACAGTGTTTGGTTTGCAGGAAGAAGCAATGTCTTTCAGTGTGCTTGCTGGATTATTTTTTATGTCTATGTTTTAAAGTTTTTTAAAAAAATATTTTAACGCTGGCCCTCCAAACCATGTAACCTGTTTCTTATATTGCACTTAAACAGTCATTTCTTGGAAAATGAAATATTAGATAATTAGTTAGAGAGACTATGTTTAAATGCCTTATACCTTGCAGACCATATGTGGTTAAATTGCTAGAAAAAAAAAAAAAACTTGTGTAATTGTCTCTTTGAATTCTCTTTCCCCTACTCCAAGGTAATTTAACATAAACAAAATATTCACTATGCTTGAAATATTCACATTCCTGTTTTTCGGGGACTGCAAATACAAAAGGGGAATACAGAACCTACAAGCAGTCTGCATAGATTAACTGTTTTCAGTAAGGCAAAGGCTAGGGCTACACTTGAAAAACCCATACAAAATTATCAAAAATCTTGAAAGCCCTTCCATAAAAAGATAGCTACATTATCTTGACCAAAATCAAACACAAAATAAAAAGAAAAGTTCATGGTTTTCTACTTGAATATTTAATCATATAGAACTGTATACTGATAGCAGAATCTTTTATATTTGATGATGTCCTTGAATCCTCTGTTTCTAGTTTTATAAAAATAAAGGAAATTTTCATATTTGGTTTGAATATAATAAGTTAGATGACATTTTTCCAAATTTAGATGCCAAAATTGGTCTAAAGTAAACTAGATGTGTAGGTTCCCTCAGTAATCCACAGATTCCACAAGTATCCCAAGAGAGACAATAATTCTAATCTAGTCTAATCTTAGACTAACCTTCTTGGTTTAGATCTAAATGGCTTCAGTTAGGTGGCTGGAATTCTCTCTTACATTTTAGTCCTCTCAATTGCAGATGAGAGCCATTGAAGTTACTTGAGGACATTCTGAGGCCACAGAAATAAAACAGGTGAAATGAAGACTATTGAGTCAGAAATGTGTTATCTTTTCTAGCTGATCACTCTCACTACAGATGAAGTTGCCATGATTTAATTTATTGCCAGTGAACACTGACTATGGTTATTGTGACCCTTTCTCCCGGTGTCAAACAGTTAAGTTACCTGCATTCTATGTTTGAATGCATCCCGTAAACAGAATCATAGAATTGTTTCAGCTGGAAGAGACCTCTAAGATCATCAAGTCCAGCCATTTTCCTAGCCTTAACAACCACTAGACCATTTGCTTAAGTGCAGCAGCCAACCTTCCCTTAAACATCTCCAGGGATGGTGACCACCACCTCCCTTCGTAGCCCATTCCAATACCTGACAACCCTTTCAATAAAGAAATTCCTCCTAATATCCAGCCTGAACCTCCCCTGACAAAAACTGAGGTAATTTCCTCATGTATTATTTTTTACTAGGGAGAACAGACCGATCCCTGCCTTGCTACAACTTCCTTTCAGGTAGTTGTAGAGAGCAATAAAGTCTCCTTCTTTCTCCAAGCTAAACAGCCTCAGATCCCTCAGAGATGTGCTCCAAATCCTTTATTGGCTTGGTAGCCTGCCTCTAGATCCTCTCCAGCACCTCAATGTCCTTCTTGTAGATATGGTCCTAAAACTGGACACAGTGTTCAAGGCGCAGCCTCACCAAAACTGAGTATAGGGGAATGATCACCTCCCTACTGCTGCTGACAACACTGCTCCTGATACAGGTCAGGATGCCATTAACCTTCTTGTCCACCTGGGCACACTGCTGGCTTATGTTCAGCTGCTGTAAATCAACAATCCTAGGTCCTTCTCTGCCTGGCAGCTTTCCAGCCACTCCTCCCAAAGCCTGTAGCACTGCTGGGGGTTGTTGTGCAGGCTTTGGCACTTGGCCTTATTGAAACTCATGTATTTGTTAAAGTGGTTTGAGGCACAGATATTAAGTGTTGGGGAGTATTAAGGAGAAAGTAAATATAAATATTTTTTTCTAAAAAAAACCCTCTTGAGGTCTTAATCAAATGCTTATTTTTTTTAATAAAGACAAAGCAAAAGAAGTCAGATAGAAGCTGGTGAGTACATATCTGTATGGTGAGGATTGTCATATCTCAAGAGTAAGGTACTATTTTTTGTATGGCATTTTCTATGATACATTTAACTTCAAATGTATTGGTTTTACTACACTGAGAAATGATGATTTATTGCAGTAGTAAGCTTCTAGTATTCACCGAGGAAGGGGGAGAAATAAAAAAAGTCTTCTACTGACCTGATAATATTATTATACTCTACTAGTAATATACAATATCAGTAATTGAAGCCATACTTATTCCATTAAATTCCCATAGGATTTCACTCAACTGAGTAAAACAATATTCCTTTATTTCAAAAAGAGAAACAGAAATGAGAAAACCTACAAAGCCCTGCAAGATAAATGCTTATGTATATATGGTTTTATTAAATTTGTGATTACAGTATAGCAGGTTCCTAGCCGCTACATTCTCAAATGTAGGGTGCTTTTTGTGCTATATTTTCCATTCAAATAATATGAAAACTGGATTAAAAAGATCATTTATTTTCACTGATACTTTGAAGTCAAGGAATTTATTTATGGTTTTGATATACATTAAATTCAAGCCTCTCTCTTTGAATTTTACATACACAAATTTGAAAACACTTATAAGAAACTATCATAGTTAATGTTTAAAAGTTTATAGCACCTGTCTTAATTTTTTAGATCAAAGTGATGAGACAAAAAAACATCTCAAGAGGAAATTCCATAATTGAATAATTCTCCTTGAGTTAAGAGTGTTTGCATGACCTTTGACCTATGCTTCTTATCTTCATACCTTCCTAAATGCTCCGTATCTTTATGATATGGTATTTATCTTTATGATGTTAACTAGCTCTTCTGAGGGTTTTAAACATTCATCACACTATTCTTTATCCTTGTCTAGAAAAAATATCCAGGTGAAACATTTTTAATTACTTCCTTAAATCTGATTATAGTTACAGCAAAACACTTCAAAAGTTATTGTGTATTGGAGAAGTATATTTTTAAAATGAATTGTCAAATAAGCATTGCGTTATCATGCTAGATTACCACCTAGTTTAATGTCAGCTTTTGTTACTAATTCTGACTTCAGAGGACTACTTCAGAGCAGATTTCAGAATACTAACAGTATATTTGTCAGATTATTGTTGCAGATGTTATTATAATTAGATTTTCACCATCTTTAGCTTGTTAACAAAACAATTTCAATTGATTTTTCTAATTAAGCATTTGCATAATAATAAGAAAAACTTTATGAAAACCATTCCTAAATTACTGCAATTCCCTCTCTTATTTGTATTCTTTAAATTTGAGTACATTTTACCTACCATGATTGCTCATTAAATCCATGATTTTATCAAACACAAAAAGAAAGTTGATGAGCACTAAAAAAAAAACAAACCCATTAAAATTAATAAAACTGATGTGTCTGAATCACATTTGGGTTCTCATCATGTTTTAGCAGTTGTCTGACTTGATAATATTTTAAGCACAAAAAGATAGATAGGCCACGCAGAAGTGACATGCTAGAATTTTTTCTTGACGTAGTTTTCCCATCTCTTAAGGATTCAACAACTTCCTTTCCCACCCCCGCCACCCCGCCAATAGTCTGCCTTTATACTATTGTTGTTTTCTAGAATTGACCACATCTATAAGAATGAGACTATTTATCACTCTTTTGTATATTTTGTGTGGTGAAAAATGGTTTGTAATGGAATGAAAATGTTTGAATTATACTTTTGGAGCTTTTTTTTTCTCCAGATTTTTAAAACTAAGTTTTTTTTTCTGCACATAAGCCACCAGAAAATTTCTGAAAAGACAGAGCTCTTACGCTTCCTATTAAAGTCCACAGCAAGTTCATCTTTTCAATATGCTTGCAATAATACATGTGGCATGGTATGCATAAAGCACAAAGCTAAATAATAAATCTGTTTGTCAATTCCTAGATATTTAAAAGCTTCATCTGTAAAAATGTTCATGAAACTACACTGAGCAAAAAGTTAGTAATAAACTTTGTACATTACACTTTTGAACAATCATTGAAATGTTTAAAACTACACATCTCTTCACAACACGTATGCTGTGATCTACCATTTACAGATGGAGATATAGAAACTATTTTTTCCAGGTGTACAGATCAATATATACTGTCGGTGCTGGGTCCTACTGAGCTAGAATGAAGTCCCCTATAAAAAAAGGAAGTGGAAAAGGCAAAGACAAAGGAAAAGGAGAAAGGGAAAAGGGGAAAAAAAGCCAACAAGAAACCTCCCCAATTAATTTTAAAAATAATGCAATATCCACATTTATAATTTATTTTAAAATAAATAAGCAAACAACTGTGATATGTACTTTTACATTGTCTAAAAGATCTCCGTGACTGTCCAGTTTATCAAAGATTGTGGATTGTGTGCTTTGTTCTCAAATGTAGTAAAGCAACTTTTGTAACTTACATTTCCATACTTTGGATAACTTAAATTTTCCCATGTATCAATACAGCAAATACTATGCAAATGGTAAAATTAAATTTGATGTACTTTGTGTCAAGATCTTTATGGAAAATGAATTAAACCTACTTTCTTATTTAACTGCTTTATTTGTTAATCGTTCCTTCCCATACCGTATTTTTCATGAAGCTATCTATGCTTAGGGATCAGGACTTGAGGGGTTTCCATTAGATATAGGGACATTTTAGACAGGTTACTATTCCATAAGCTGCAAATCTTTATTCATTATTGCTTTGGAGGATCTAGGTAACTTTTGAATACCGTTTCTTCAGTCTCTCTGCAGAAGACTAAGCTAGATTCCTCCTTTCACTGGTATTGAGCAGAATTTAAAAAACCTCACAACAACTAAGCTGTTAAATGGGATTATTAAAGATTTATTTTCTCTGGGTTTTTTATTGTTTGTTTTATTTTTTTTTCACATCCACTTTCCTTTTCTACAGTAGTAATTTTTAAATAGTCAAAGACAATACAAGGTGCTGGGAATTTTACAGATTTAGTATTGATAACAAAGGTGTTATTTTTTTGCCTACAGCCTTTCTCTCTTGAGATTGCTTTGAGGTAGATCATCCTGATCTCAGCTACCCAGAGCAGTCTAGCCTTTTTCATTCTCTTTCCTCTCTGGTGATGTTTTGCCTGCTAAACACTCTCTGGGACTTGCAGCCTTCAGCCTTCCTCACTTTTCAGTAAAAAGGAGGCTGTTTTTTGAATAAGGCTGGCTAGGCTTGGTCAAGCCCTTAGGGAAACAAGTTGTTCTTGTTGCAGACTTTACAGATTTTCCTGCAGATATACTGTAACTGAAATCAGATTTTCATGCCTTATAGTTGCTTACTATCTCTTACACAAGATACATAAATATTACATGCACAATGACTAACAGAAGCAATCAGATTGCATCTGGAACAGTGTTGCATTAATACAGGATTCTGTTATCCTTAAGTATCTCAAATACTATTCTGGCATCAATAGCATTCTCTAAGATAAAAGTTAACACTCAAAGTGAATAGCAACTAGCAGTAGAATCTGTCATTTACTGTCTATATAGCTTATGACTTTAACTATGTTGGCTTAGCTTTTGATCTAGAAGTTCATTAAAGGAAGAGAACAAATCAGGGCTGCTTTATCACTTCACTCTTACTTTTATAATGTTTTATAAATAAATGGACTCTTACATCATGTTATCCTAAGCTAACCTGGCAGCTGTTACAGTTTCATGTAGCTCTGGCATTCCAGAAGGAGCTGGCAGTATATGTTACTCTTCGAACCTCTGTACTTACCTAGGAACTAACAGAAAGTTAGTGTAAAACCGATGCCAATGCAAACTGAGACTAGACGTCCATATCATGTAAATCTAATGCTGAGAAGAAGTATCAGAAAAGTGTTATTGGAGGACATTACTTCCTCTATGGTCCATGTGAGACTGTGGCATGCAGTTAGTGGACTCCTACTTATGGCTTGTGCCAAAGCCAAAATGTAACCCCTCTATTTCTGCCCTAGTCACAGTATTTCATTTATACTAAAGTTTTAGATACTCTAGAGAATCTTGTGAATAAAATCTATTAAGTTTACCTTTGATTTCAATACAAATGGCTCTGTAGCATTTTTTTTTTCTTGAGGAAAATTTTCTTTCTTCATAGCATGAAACTGTAGAGACAATAAGCTATAATTAATCATCAATGTTGCATATAGAGTTACTTTGCTGTTTTTATGCTCTTTGAATTAGAAATGAAGAGATTTCTTTCAGGATAGACACATACTAGACCAAACTAAAATTCATATGGCATGCATAAACAGGCAAGAATAATTGACAATGTGTTGAAGGAAAAAATAATGTAGTATTAGAAAAAAGGAAACAATTCAGGTCTCATCTTTAATTTTAATCAAAGTTTTCTGGATCTTGAAAGAATTTTGTGAATAAGTTTCATGGGCCTTTTAATTTCAATCTTTTGCAGAAGAACAGAGATAAAAGTACTAAAATACCATAATCTCTCCAATTCCAGAGGCTCTTACAAGTGGGTCAGAGTGTATTACTTTGATGTATTACTTACCTCATAGCAATTAAGCACCCAAGATCCTTGACTCATAGAAGGAAAAACTGCTTCAAAATTTTTATATTGAATGACTTGCTTGTTTGTTTTTTTGTTTTTGTTCTTTTTTCCTAGAATGAGTTAAAGTCAGATGTCAAAAGTAGAAGTCCCAGTGGAGAAAACTGTTTCCCAGATCAATCTACTTTTGCCTGTGTAATTCAAAGTTAATCCCACAAATGAATTAAGCCCTTAAGTCCCACTGAAATCACTGAGAGTGAAGCACTACATTAGTTTTTTGTGCCATATAATATTATTTTATTTTAGAATTGTTGTAAAAAATGAATTTATTTTACAATTTTTAGCCAAGAAAAGAGAAGTCTAGCAGGGGACCTCATCAACATAAGTATGCAAAGGGTGGATGTCAAGAGGATGGGGAAACATTCATTGTCTCCAGTGACAGGTCTAGGGGTAACAGACATAAAATGCAACACAAAAAGTTCCACTTAAACACAAAGAAAAGATTCTTTAGCGCAAGAACGAGGAAGCACTGGCACAGGCTGCCCAGGGAGGCTGTGGAATCCGCTTCTTTGGAGGTTTTCAAAAGCCATCTGGAAGTGTTCCTATATGACCTGATGGAGATGAACCTGTTTTAGCAGGGTTTTGGACCAGATGATCTCTAGAAATTGCTTCCAACCTTGAACATTCTATTATTCTATTATTCTATGAATTCCAACATCAGTTAGAATTGTCTGTCCTCTTGATACTGGAATAAGCAGAAAAGAAACATGCTTAGAAGGTTGGCATCTTGTTTTCTTGATTGGTGGCTGTAATAGTTACAGAAGTATTGATAAAACTGGGTTCATTTAAATAACATAGATTACAAGTCACATCAACTATAATATATTTAATTAGATTTCTGGACCTATACTATTTGATTGTTTCAAACAATCTCATTAATTATTTCACAAAAAAAAAGTGCTAAGATCCAGCTACATAAGACATATCATAAGAGTACTTTTTAAAAGGTCATTTATGTTCACCAGTCTGAGCAATCTGTAAGGGTATTCTTGTTAAATTGAACCAATATGTAGTAGCAAATCTTTTCTTAAACCTAACATATTCATAGCATAACTTGAAAACACATAAATAGATTAAAATATTTATTAGTATCTTTTAAAAATCCACATCAAAGTAATATAAAAAAGAAAATAAAAAATTGTGTATGCAATTGTTGACCTCTGAGAACTAAATTTTGGATTTTGAAAGGATGCCAACTGAAAATTTTCTATCATTAAAAAAACCCTCTATAAAATACTTTCACACAGAACAACTTTTCTCATTCTATGTACTCATGTTTGATTCTGTATAGGTTACCTGAAATAGAAGCTGTATTTTTCAAGACAAATTAAGAAATAGTAAAAGACTTTTTTAAAAATCACCTTTTCCTCAGAAAAATAATTCAGTACTGTGAATTGGGTAAAATCTAGCAATACTGAATTTCATGTTCTTCTTTTAAACATCAAGAGTGTGGTTAAGAATTCAGATAAGTAACTACTGAATGTGTTTGGTATAGAACCACAACTGCAGCCGTCGTGGTTTGGCCCAGCTAGCACAGCAGCACGACGACTGACTCTTGCTCGATGCCTCCCACCCTCTTTAAGATGGCAGAGGCCCCAGTGAAATGAGAGGAAAAATATAAACAAGGTTGTTGTGGTTTAAGACAAGGGCAGGAAGGACTCCCTGCCAATTACAGTTCTGGTCAAAACAGACTCCAGTACTCAACTTAGGAAAGTAGGAAAGCTTATTCTACAAGAAACAGAACGGAATAAAAACAAAAAGGGAGAAGGGTGATGAGAAAATTACAACCAGCATTTTAAGATCTCCCTCTCCCATTCCTCCCTTCTTCCTGGGCCTAGCTCACTGCTTCTGATACCTCTACCTTCTTCCCCCTCAATGGCTCAGGGGGACAGGGAATGGGGTCAGTCTCTCACAAATGGGCTCTGCTGCTTCTCTCTTCTCAGATGAGGATGACTCCTGGCATTCTTCCCCTGCTCCGACACAGGGTCCCTCCTCTGGGACACAGTTCTTAACAAACTTCTGTGGTGTGGGTTGTTTCCAGCAGCTGCGGCTTCTGCCGATACAGGGTCCCTCACATAGGACACAGCCCTTAATGAACATCTCTGTCGTAGCTTCTTCACCATGGTTACAGTTTCTGCAGATACAGGGCCCTTCCCTCAGGACTTGGCCTCTTCTGGGCATAAATTAATGAGCTGCTTTGTCGTGAGTTCCTTCCCAGAGTTACAGCTGTGAATATTGGGTCCCTTCCACGAGACACGGCTTACTCCAGCCATAGAGATAAAGGGTCCCTCCTTTGGGACATGGCCTGCTCTGGCCACAGTGATAAAGAAGAAAATCACTGCCCCTGGCTCGGTATCTGTAGTGAAGTGAGTGGGTCTCTCCCACAGGACACAGCCTCCTTCAGCCATAGCCACTGTCTCTAGCTCGGGGCCTTTAATGAAGTGAATTTTGCTGCCCCTGGTCCAGGGTCAGCTTTAGCAACATGAGTCTCTGCCCCTGATACAGGGTCATTATCAAAATGAGTCTCTACCACTGATGCAGGGTCTTTAAAGAAATGCAAACAAATTACTGCTTCATCAGTTCTCTCCATAGAATGCAGGAGAGTCTCTGCTCCAGCACACCTCCTCCTCTCGTTCCTCACTGACCTTGGAGTCTGTTTCTCTCACACAATTGTTTCTTTCACTGTTCCCACTCCTTGCACCACCACCAGCTGGAAAGAAGAAAGGGATAGAAGAAAGAAGAAACAGGAGGAAGCCTCCTCTTCCAGCTTCTTCTTAAACAGTGATCGTGGAGGCATCTAATTGGCTCAGCCCCAGAAGTAGGTCTGGCTCAGAGCTGGGGAGAGTTTCGAGCAACTGCTTACAGGAGCCATCATTACTGCCTCTTTCCCCTTACCACAAATGACTGTCACGTCAAACCATGACAGCAGCAAAGTAGATCAAGAGAAATGTCAGAAAATTTCCTTCCTCAAAGTTCACTGAAGACATCTTTCACTATGAGGTAGAAATTTTCATTAGATTAATAGGAACAGATTTGTCTTTAAAACTTCAAAGTTCAGTGTTGCAAAGTACAAATCTTCCAAATTGTGGTACAAAAATGTCTTGCGAATGCAGTATGTATTCTGTAAATGTTTTCTCCCTGACTATGGAAAACTGCTCCAAATGACATGTATAAAGACATTTTTTTCTTACTGTGACAATCTAATTTTTTAATTTTCCTCTTACCAGCAGTAGAAGATTTTTTAATGATTTCTTATATTTATTGTCTACTTCATTCTGTAAAAGTATAATATCCATTAATTACATTGTCATAGAACCTTATTTTCATTATGTAGTAAGTGCTTTTTCAATTCCATGACTTCCAAGGTATGTTGGTTGTTCTGCTGAATGACTTGAGAGTTAAATTGTGATATAATATTAATCATTATGAGAGATAAGTTTGGAAATTCATAAGTTCGTAAGACAAGACTGTTTTCAGGACAATTTACTATTCAGACTTCATGTTCACACTGTGAATGATTGTAATTACATGCTGTGACAATAACACATTCATAATACAGTACAGAAATGAACTCATATTTTCAGTTCATTGTTTAGGGCAGCAATTCACAACCAGACATAGAAGCAAGACAATACACAGGAAGTTATTTTGCCATTCACTGCAAGTTAGAAAAGGAGAAAAATAATTTCATAAAGTTTCTGACTCTTGCTCTTGGAGAAAATGTTAGTTCTGACAAAAGTATTTTTAAAAATTCTTCATCACCATTGATATTTGTAGACAACTTGCAGGCTATTAATATTCCAGAACAATCTTCCAGAAGTGTAGCACTATAGTTGGGGACCTGAAAAATGTATGTATGTTTTAATCCTGGCAAATTATAGAATTTTTTTCATCTTTCTTAACAAAATACATCTATTTAGTAAGATTTATTACATAGATCCAGATTGATGAACACAGACTGTCCCTTTGTATTGTGGTAAATGAAAATGATTTTTCAGGCATACAGAAAACCAAATGTGTAGATTTTAAATGCTGATCACCTTTTCCCTTACACAAGATATTATTTTGAACTGTGTAATGATTAATTACATCTGCTGTTTTTTTTCTAAGGCTGACAGTTTGCCAAGTTTTGCTGAGGTACAGAAAAAAAAATTCCTCTAACAGCAGAGCTTACGTGATTACAGTTTTAATTGTTAAAATGCTATTTATAAAATGGAAATTATGTAGCGGGCAGGTCATGGAACGCAACTATGTATAAGCTGAAGAGTGACACCAAATTCTACTGTCTAGATATTTTTACAGTAGACAGGCATCAGAATCTGGGGTGAATGACCAAAGAAAGCACCTGTGGAATGCAGCAGAAACTCTATACTAATTGAGTCAGGCAGTCAGGAGTCCACATGAGTAAGTAGCCAGTGCAGATATCATAAGGGGCCAATATGAAGTGAGCAGCTTCTACTACCGCATTTCAGAGGTGACCCAAATTTAGTAGACACTACTAAGGTTTACAGAGAGTACTAGGCCCAAATTCATGTAGAGATTAAGGACTGAAAATAGCTGGATTTTCATATAGATAATAGGATTTGAAAAAAATTCCAGTGTCGTGGTTTTGTGTGGAGTGCCGAATGTCAATAAGAGGTTGTATTCACTAAAAACCCTAGATATTCCTGAAAGTCCTACAGCATTTTTTAATGAGAATACAGGCTACTAAATTTTCTTCTAGTAGCCAGTCAAATATACTTTTCATTGTTCATCTACCACCTTGTTTTTAACATATTTAGGACAGAGATATTGTTCTTGCACTTATTTTTTATTGCTCTAAGCAAACTTTTGATGCCTCATAATATACAATTTTCATAGGATAGAAACTGAATACCTGTTGCTGCTGCGGTCAATTTGTACTCTATGCAGACTCTTCAATTTAGTAGAAAGAATACAGACTTCTGCTATGTTTACGGTAGACCTCCTATAATGATTCTGAAAGACATATGAAGTAGGACAGATATTGCCTTAGCAAAGCCACATTCATCCTTAACACAGTACTCAGAAGTAATTGAAAAACTTTCAAACATAGTATTTCAGTTCTTACTACTGTGATAGACAGTATTGCCGTATATCACATTACAGTATCCTCTCTTTTCCTGCTACTTAGTTAATGCTCTGATTTCTGTCACAAGTCTGTCAGGTAGTATGAATTCTTGAATGTCTGTAAGAGGCCTCCATGTCAGGAAACTATTGTGATGTCTGTGCTGGGGTAAAGAGCTTTCTTTCCAGAGGCTTTGTGTTTAGATCCATTTGAAGATCATTGTGGTATAATATCATTATTGAGACTTTATGAATCAATGCTGATCGGTGGAAGGTCAGATGGCCACCCAGAGCTGGTTTCTCGTATCCAGCTGAAAAACTGAAGTCCCTACATCTTCCTTTCCATATAAAATTACTCCCTTTACTCCAGTCATATATGTTGAAACCTTGTAAATTGGTGTAATGTATGATTTCTGGCGTCAATAAGGAAATGTTTTTCGGATGTGTTCTTTCTCTTGAAAAATCTGAGGCTCACATTAAAGGAAAAAGTTACAAGCTTGTCTTAATGATGAGGGGAAAACAATTCAGGGGCAAAGCATGAGAATCAACACTAGAATACATTTGAAAATCATAGAGCATAATAAATAGCCCTGGAATAAACACAAGGCTGTATTTCAGTCAAGAACTCAGCTGCAGTCATAAACTGAGAGGTTTATGAATGGCATCAGAGCCTTAGAAAGTAATTCAGTCTTGTATGCACAGTGATGCCATATGTTGTTATTTATAATACTCGCTTCATAATTACTACTCTTAAACAATTTAATATTTAGAGTTGTATATTTAGAAGATTAAACCATGAACTTGAAACATTGTGCTTTCTTTTAGGTAACATTTCTAAAATGATACTAATTTCTTTATCAAGTAAGATTTTTAGGGGGACTCTAATGCAATCTGACTCCTACTGAATAACTTTTAATATGACAGAAAACTATACTCTTCAGTAAGTCTGTGGAGTACAATGTTACTAAACATAGGAGCTATGCTCTCATTTTTCACTTGAGAAGTTGCAGCTTTATTTGGGGTCCATTTGATAGTTAAACAGGGAAAGAATGTAATTAAAGAAAAAAACATATTGCTTTTGTGAAATTAAAAGTACATCAAATAAATACTCATGACCTGCATTTGAAAAAGACACTGAACAGTCCAGACAAAATATCAAATTAAAAATTCACATATTTGAACAATCTCTTCCTCATTTCTACAGAATGTCTAAAGACTATACTATTCTTGGAAGTTAACTGTGATTTTTCTTGCCATGGTAATATCCTCTATCACACATATTCTTGACCTTTTCCCATACAAGTGATGTTTTGGCAGTAGAACCAGGATAAGAAATCAAACATGAATAGGGGAAAAGCAATCCTTCTCTCTGAAGCAGCTTGCAGACAGGCTACTTGAGTACAACTGAAAAACAACTGCATGGAATCAGAACAATTTTACAAAAATCTTCCTGACACATCCACCCTCATCTCTATCTTATTATTGTTCTTTTAAATTTTTCCCCCTTTTTTTTTTTCTCCTGTGTGCTTTATACTCAGATAAAAATGAATGCAAACAAAGACAAACCTTCAATCAGGAGATGTGTTTTGTGAAAGAGCTTCTTGTCACTCAAATTCAAGGTTTCTTTTATTGAAACACATACAAAAAATCTTCTTGTAGAAATCACTGCATAGTTTCCCTAAATCCCATCCTTGTATTTCACAAGTTCCATTGTATTGGTCAAATCTTTGTGCTAGAAAGTATTGGGTATTTTCTTATGCTTTGATCCTCATTAATATAGCATACCGAGAATAAAAGATAGAATGAAACAAGGTAAGGAGGATATTAAATACAGTTTAGTTCAGTTCAGATCTGAGGCCACAAATGATCTGAACATTCCTTCAAACATCTTTATGGAGAGATTCATCAAGATTCTGTAATCCAGGGTCACCAGTTCCTACCTGAATTTGCCAAGATTTTGCAAAATATAACTATCTTCCTATGTATATTTACTGAGGCTGAAGGGATTTTTATTTTCATTATGGTCATGAAAAAGGAAAAAAAACCCAAGAATGGAAATATTCCAGTCTTGATTATATCAACCTTTTTATGAAATGCATGATTATTATTATTTGTTCTTTTAGTGTTCCAGTTTGATTCTTACATTTATTGTGACTATTTTTGCTGAAACTTTCAATGCAAGATAAATACTTGGAGAAAAACATTGCAGTAAAATTGTCAAGATTTGAGCCTGACTTCCAGAACTTTTTATCACTGTCATTTAACATGCATTTGTATGTGTTTTATTGATAAGCAGTGTAGAATTTTGTTATATATGAGCAAAAAAAAAGTTGATCTCTCAAAGTCCGCTATGATTCTGACTTAGGAAATACTGCATATCAGATAAACTATGTTAGTCATACAACTTCTACTGAAGAAAATACTTTATTTTCTTTGAGTTTCCACATTTTAGGTTAATTTCAACACTGACATCCTCTTCCTGGTAAAGCATGCTAAGCTTACAAAACTAAATGTTTTTTAAACCATCGGTGAGTAGCACTGTGGTTCTTAACTCTTGTCAGAAATCTAATATTATTTAAAGCAAGTAGGAATAAAAAGAATTCTCATTTCTTCTCCCCATTACACCATTCTGTGTCATTTCTCCTTTCAGAGATGCTCATGTTTCTCTAGCAAACCAGGTACCATATATTTGTCTGCTCTGGTAGACTTCACTTATATGTAACATAAATTACACATAATCTTATGTAGATCTTCACAGAATCATTGAATCATAGAATGGTAGAGTTGGAAGGGATCTCTAGAGATCAAGTCCAACTCCCCTGCAGAAGCAGGTCCACCTAGATCAGGTTGCACAGGAACACGTCCAGGTGGGTTTTGAAGACATCCAAGGAAGGAGACTCCACAACCCTTCTGGGCAGCCTGTGCCAGGGCTCCCTCACCCTCACAGTAAAATAGCCTTTTCTTATATTTAAGTGAAACTTTTTGTGTTCCAGCTTCATCCCATTACCCCTTGTCCTATTGCTAGGTACTATTGAAAAAAGACATGCCCCAGCCTCCTGACACCCACCATTCCGATATTGTAAATATTAATGAGAACCCCCCTCAGTCTCCTCTTCTTTAGACTAAACAGCCCCAGTTCCTGCAGCCTTTCCTCGTATGAAAGATGTTCCAGTCCCCTGATCATTTCGGTGGCCATGGACTGGACTCTCTCCAGAAGTTCTCTGTACCTCTTGAGCTGAGGTGCACAGAACTGGACACAGGACTCCAGATGAGGCCTCACCAGAGTAGAGGGGCAGAAGAACCTCCCTTGACCTGCTGGCCACACTCTTCTTGATGCATCCCAGGATATCTTCATATTTTATACCATCAACTAAAGTAGAAATGTACCTGAAGAAGTAAATTTTAATTAAGATCTGACATGAAAATAAGTTAGCTTTGTGACAGTCAGATTTACAGGACAAGAAATCCAAATGTCTTTTCAAGATATACAACAATTATAACATACTTCCTTTTATTTTAGTAATTAGTCCATCTTTACAAGAAGGCAAACAGTTCAAGTCAAAATTGGAATATCTTATACTATAAATTTGACTTTAACCACTGGAGTTATGTATGTAAAAGAAAGTCAAAATGTGGCAAATGGAAAGTGCAACTTGATCTTAGCACTGAAAACTAAAAGTGCCAATATGAAGTACTCCAACAGTTTATGAAGGTCCCATGGGGTTCTTGCATCCTATAGGGCAGAAGCAATGCATTTTAATAGAGGAAACACAAACTTTTGATAACTGCAAACTTTCTAGTGTTAGGAAACATTGTCCTCTAGATCTACTTTTTTAAGAACAACGAAGTCCCATGAGAGCAGTGTCTTGGAGTAAAATAATGCCCATTCTTTAATCTACAAAAGAAGAGGTTGATGGCTTTCATAACAAAGACTAGGTAGGAAAGTCAATCTGTAAAGGGTTCTATTTTTTAACTACTGTTGTTGTTTAATGTATCCCAGAACCACAGAATGGTTGAGGGACCTCTAGAGGTTATCTAGATAAATAGTATAGTGCAGGGATACAAGAGATTGTTATAACCATGGTAATTTAGACATCTATAGCCGAGTGCAGCCATGTCAGTTGGCACATCAACTGAGGCATGGGGTATTCTATGATTTCTAGTGACTATGTTACACTTTTCAAATAAAAGCTTGGGTTTTTCTAAAGGATTTCCAGCATTTTTAGTCTGATAGTCGTGCAGACCTGCATTTAATAGTGTAACATGAAATTTAAAAACATGAGATAATATCTGAACCAAGATTTACAAGGTAGTCTATATAAAGAGTGGTGGAGAAAGGAAGCAGTCTTAAGAGAATTTAAAGCTCCTTCAGTCTCAGTTCTTGTTGTCAACACAGACAGTTATACAACTGTTATACTGTTATACAGTTGCAGCTACACATCCCCAGCATTGGACTGGAAAATGTTTGACCCTAGATAAAAAATCCAAGAGAAATTCCCTGCAGAAATCTATATACTTACAAAACTACAGATGATGTTGTCAGAAGGGCCCTGGCATCAGAAAGCACACTTGTAAGAAGTGTTGTACAGTCTCTGCACAACACTTCTTGGATAGGACAATGTGAGCCACAGGGGTGAAAAGGCCCACACTCACTGGGATGACAAAGCTTACCAAGAAGAACAGCAGGTCTACCCTGAAACATGTGAACACAAGCACGGCAAAATATTAGGTACAGCAGGCCAGGTCTGTGACTGGCAGAGGCAGTTGGCAAGGCTGAGCTCTGGCTTTATGTGCTGGTAATCCCTCAGGGGCTAGATGACTTTGAGCAGCTTTGTGGTGCTATCTCAAGGCAGGTTGAGATAGGGATGTGGAAGGCACTCAGGAGGCTAGGTAGGGCCACCATGGACCATTAGTGCTCTGAGGTCTCTAAGAATTGGTTTTAATTTACTTTCATTTTAATTTAATTGAGTGGATGCTTGCCTTGTGCTCTAAGAGATAGAAAAGAATTAGTTTCCAATCACACTATTCTGTCCTTTAGACACTTCTTGAAGTACTTCAGATATGTTGATCACGTCTTCTGTTCTTATTTCTGAAGTAAACAGTCCTAATCTTCTCAATCTCTCTTAATTTCTTAGATGCCCTTGATGATTCATCACTCCTGGGTTAGCTGTCTCTGCCTCCACAATACATTTCTGAGACAAGGTGACAAGTACTGTAGGCAGGATGAGACTACATCATTCACTGATTTCTAGAAAAACAATATAATGTTATTTATATATTCAGTATCTTATACCTTGTGTAATATAGTGCCTCATTAGCTTTTCTGAATAGCTGCTGAGTGGCACTGGCAGTTTGAGCTCTGTTGTTAATCTGAGGTTGCTTGGCTGTGTTGATATAGATGTCAGACTCTATGCTGTTGTTATTAGATGTTGCTATATAGATATTAGAATTACTCTATTTCTACAGAAATTGTAAGATGTAGGAGTGGTTTCTTTCAAGTGCACATTTATTTGTATATGTTGACACTGAAATACATTTGCCTTACATTCTCCTTTCAGGACCAGTGCACAAATGTGATGCTATAGAACGTGTGAATGCACGTGCTAAGTTAGCTGATGCTGGTGTGGGGACCAGATGCTCTATGCCCTCCTTCTAGTAGTCCAGTTGTCCCTGTTTTTCTTTTGGGATGCAGACATATACCTCAGGGAGAAGTTGTGATGTCTCCACTAGGAACAGAGACCAGGAGTCATAAGGTAGTCACAAGAATATCCTTGGGAGTAGTCTTTAAAATATAAGGACACTCAAACCAAAATCTAGGACAATTATCCCAGTTTATCTTGCTGTCTTCACATTGGAGCAAGTTGATCTCTCATGCTCTGTTACCCACAAGCTGTTCCTACGGTAAGGATGGAGAATAAAATAGTTTACTTTAAAAAAAAGAAAAAAAAAAAAGTACCAGAAGAAGACAAGGCAAGGATCAAGAAACCCAGCCATTTTCTCAGGAGGTTTATCTGATTTGCCACATTTGGGCAAATTCTTCATGGGCGTCTGAAAAATATAGCTAATATGTATTGGTAAGATTTCAAAGGAAATTTTGTCTTGGAATAGCCTGACTTTACTACTGAATAGCTGAAGTGCTCTGGATCACCAAGTGTCTCTCAGTCTAAGGATTTTGGCAACACTCTACCTCTGTATTTTTGGATCCAAATAAAGTTGGGAAGCATCTGACATCTGCATAAATGAAAATCAGATGAAAACTGATAAATTTTGATTTTCTTTTTGTTGTCTGAACAGCATTATTTTTTTTAGAGTCTGAAAATTTAATGACTTCTGGAAAGTTATTTTCCTATAAAGGCAGTAATTTCTCATCATTACTACAGACTTAGATGGTTTAAGTGAACAAAGGAAAAAAAATATTTGCGAAAGCCTCTCTACCCATCTCAGATTCCATCTAGATACTCCAAATACACTAAAAGCTGCTATCATTTCTGAGATCTATCAGTACAATTAAGCTCTTTAACTCTTCATGAATATACTAATATTTCCATTGTTCTTGAAAAATTTTGTTGACATTTAATGTGATACTTTCTGTTTGCTGCAAACTTTATGCAATAGAATACCACATCCTCTGGTATTGTATCTACACTAAAAAAGAGTCAGAATGACTTTTTCCAAATTTGTGTGTGATTGCCTAAATTAAAATATTCCAGTATAATACTAGTAAATGATGTTATTTGCACACTCATTTTGTCATCCATTGCAATAACAATGTAATGATAAACTTTAGACATTGTGCACTCATCTTGACAAAGCCCTATGCTCTTAATTTTTTTACATCAAAGATTTTGTAAATGAGAAAATTAGATCTTAAGTTTGAAAATGGACTGTTTTCATTATAAAGCCAGCATTAGTGGTTAATGAGTTTGCATACAAATATCTACATATCAAAGCATAGCTATAAACATCACGAAATGAAAAATAACATAGATGACCTTTTTCTAGACTATTTTCAGTGGCTATGACTTTTTTAGATTGTGTTCTGAACCTTTGGCTTACCATTGATTGCAAAATCTGTTCATGTAATGAAAGCAGAGTTTAGGATCCCATAAACTGTTTCACAAGACAGAGATGACAGCATTTGAAATGTGTTGAAAGCTCTAATGTAAATTATTTAGACTACTTGCATGATGCAAACTTCTCTGCTTGAAGAGACTAATCAATTATTTCATTTGATATGAATCTTAATTGGATATAACAGCTAAGGGTGCAAACATTGTTCAGCTATCTAACTCATGGGCCATTTAATTGAGTCTAGCCTGGTATTTTCATTGTTGCTACATATATCAGAGCAAAAAGTCAATATTAAGATGATTTAATTGTGGATCTTGCAGCAGGAAAACCTTAAGCCTGAAGCAGTATGTTGAAAATATAATATGCATATCACAGAGATAATTATATAGAATTGAAACAGCATGGCATGGTGTATACTTCTATCACCAGTAGTGGAATATATCTTCCAATAGAACAAGCAATAAAATAGGCACTTCAAACTAAAGGAAACATCTGCCCAAGACATACTTCATTGATTTGTCAATCGTCTGCTTCTTATTGGTTTCCTAGGCCTTTATACTTAATAAACATAAGTGTAAATATGTCTTTATTTGGTTCATTTTAACATCTGGAAATGTTGTTTCCTCTCATTAAAAAAGACTATAAGGCCAATCATTTAAAAATCGATCTATACAAACATACAGCAAGCTGTGTTAAACACACATCAAGGTACAATTTTCTGCAGAACTATATCCCAAAACAGCTTTGCAAACAGAGGGCTAGATGTAAGCATTTAAGATAGATTAGGAAAATGTTTCAGTTGGCATTGAAAAGGTACATGTTTTGAGGTTAATGCATTTAGGAAAAGAAATGAAGAGAAATTGTTCGAAAAATAAGACACGTATATTGTTGAGTCAAGGTCAGATATGCCTGGTATGAAATATAGTTTCATGTCATAGAAGCCGAAGTCCTGTCCTTCCTTGCAGCTGAAAAAATTGAGAGTGGTGATTATTCTAACCCAGCTGTTATCTCTAGAAATAATGTTTTTGCAGAAGTTAAGTTAATGAGGTAAGGGTTGGTGATCTGCTAATTAAAAATCTAAAAATAGGACTAGTGATAAATGGTGTGTCAAAATATCCTAGCTAAGGAAGAATCTTTAAGTTAGCAGTGATCAATGTACAGCTCTGTTTTCATGACACTGCATATTCATTTAATGAACCTCCTCTTTTATCTGTTAATTACTACAACAGGCTCTGGATTAAGGCTATAGCACAGTCTTTGGAAAATCTATGCATTCTGTAGTTTAAATTTATTTATACATATTTATTAGTTTGCTAGCATACCTGAATCATCTTAGTGGCTGACACATTACTTCACACTAATAAGGGCTTTTGTTTGACATGGAAAGCAGTTGCTTTATATTGGAAGGGCTGTTAAAGCTTAGTGTACATCTCTCAGAAGAGCAAAGAAATTTGGAAAGCTAAACACACAGGCTGCTATTTTCAAACAGACTCAGTGAAATTATGTGACCTATTTGCATCATACTACATTGAGAGAGATATACAAACCTAACTTTGTTTCTAAACAGAAACGTCTGGCCAGGAGTTCTACAGCTAATTGTAATTCATCTTTCCAGTTTGTCTGTGAAAACATCTATTTAAGCCTCAATGCAGCGAAGTATACTTTCAGATATTAAAAAAAGATGCTTCAAACTGAACATAATTTATCCGGGTAACATTTTTGATGTTATTAGTGATTTTGCTAGAGGATGTTATGGCCTCTAGTTAAACCTGAGCACTCTGACTTGACTTGCAAATGCAAAAGTGTGATGAAAGACATTTTGTTGCAAACCAAGGCTAGACAGAAAAACAAACAGAGGACAAATTATAAGAACAGGAAAAAGTGACATGGGTGCAAGAATATAGGACAAATTTTAAAAGAATTCAGTATAAATAAAAAATCGGTACAAAACTTATTTGACTGATAAAAACCACTGAAGCTTGTGGTGACAACAGTAAGGATCTAACAAACACACTCATCACCTCTCTACTGACCCAGAATTTCCCTATAAAAGTTAAAATTAGTTAAGTCCTATTTATGCTATTGTCAGGGCTTGATAGATCTGAAAAGAATTTTGTTCTGGAATAAAAGAGACATAGTTCTTATTTTAAAATGTGAGTAGATTTTCTCAAAGCCTTTTTTAGGCACAACTAATCAGGAGTGATTACAATGCAGTTATAGTTTCACAGGTTGAATATGACATTAGATGCTGAAGTGTCATACAGAGTCCTAATTCCCTAATTATTTAGATTAGAAATGTCATTAAAGTCCCTGTGACATTGTTAACTTCTTATGAGAGAAAAACATGGATTGAATTAGGGATAATTGGGGATACCTCAGCCTTTGAGCATCACCACATCCTTGCACCTGCTACTTCAGATATAACCACAGATCTGAAGGCCGAAATGGACCTATAGGCTGTTCAATCTCCTGTACAACACAGCATTAAATTTCATTCAGTTATTTTTGCACCTGGACCAATAGTTTATAAATGACTAAGGTTTATTTTGTTCTCTGCTAAAGTTTATTAATTAGTACATAATGAGGTACGAAAAAGAAATCATATCCTATATCAATGAAAAATATTCTATTCTATGTAATAGAATATACAAAAAGAGTAAAGCACATTGAAACACTGCGGAGGAAGAAGCAGCAAAGTCTAGATAAATGGAAATGTAGGTAGAACTTGACTATTAGAAAAATTTACAGACCAGTCCTTGTGAATGAATTCACTAATTTATAGACAAAATTCTAAATAGAAAAACAAAACAGCTGCAACTTCCATTTTTCCATGTCATAGATTTGGACAGAACACTTTTAATTCAAATCAGCAGTTATTTGATACATTATTCTTAATGCCTGTCAGGGCTTTGCTAACAAGTATTTAATTTTCCACTCTGAATCGTGTTGGCTGCAGTATGCTTGTCTTTCTAATTGTATCTTTTCTCTGACTTGACCCAAGAGTGAGATGATTTACCACTTATACTCTTACCTTAAACTGTGCCAGGCTAATTGTATCCAGATTAAATCAAGCGTTCACAATGTCAATGTTTCATTTTCACCTTTGCTTCTTTTATGTGAAATGACATTGATCTTTAGTCAGGTGATTAGCTGAGATCATGTGGCTTTGTCTGCACTGTTAGAGACTTTATCTGATTTTTGTTTTATTTGTCAATGCTTTCTTCAGTGTGCAACTATTGTCTTAATAGCTTTGGATTCATAACCTATGTATATTTACCAGTGTCCTGGGACCATAATGAAATGCAGACTCTTTCTTTTATGTTCACATCACACTATAACACGTCTGCCATCTGTCCAATGTGTTGATATGCTGTTTGCATGCTTTGTGGGGTATTCATACTTCAGGCGTACTTCAGTTCCTCCTGAATTTGGAATCACCTCTTCAGCAAATTCTACCTCTCTTCATTGACTGTGAAGGAACCTAGATTTTTTAACTGTCATCTGCAAATGTGCACCTAAATTGCTTTCTGGTGTAGATTATGTGAATAGCTTCATTGTATGTATTTCACAGTCTGATTGGAAGAAATATTTTGTCTAGTTTAAATCTTGATTTTTTTTCTCTTACAGCACAGTGCTATTCTTTCAGCAACCATAAAGACTGCAATATTAAAAAAAATATAAAAGCTGTACAACAACTGTTGAGACTTTTGACTTTCATTAATACTCCAGGTGATCTTTGGTGATATGTATCTGATTTAAAGAAATTTATTTTTATATTGACCTTCTGAAGCGTATGTACATGTATAGACACACAGAATCTAAAAATTAATGAACTATGTATAGTATATAGCTACTACATATCTGACTGTGTGATATGACTGTATTTTTAGAAGGTGGGAGGTACTGATTCTGGAATTCAGTAGTCAACCTCTAGAAATTAGAGCAACTATGATTCTACTAGTGGGACCAGGATTTTAACTTTGGTTATGATGGAGCTTTTCTAGCCTCTGGGCATTTAAGAGAGAGATGATGTCCCACAAGCATTAGTATGTTAGTTACAAGATCTCATTTATTTAATTTCTGAGTAATTAGTTTTTCAATCCATTGACATAAATTAAGAACAAAATTAATAAAAGTCATCCAGCCAGATAAATCCCAAACTAAAATATGTATCTTCTCTCACTCAAACAAAACATTAAATTCTGTTCATGCGGGATGTATCAAAACATTCAATCTGGGGCATGTGCAATAAAAGGTGAGCAGGTTAAACACTGCTGAGGGTAACACTTTTTTTTTTTATCTAGTGCTTAGGCAAATTGTAAAAATGAGAATATCTGAATTCTCAATACTTGGAAAACACCTTAGCCATCAGACTAACATGTAAAGTTGGTAATATGAAAGAATGTTTTTCTGTCATGAAATTGTTCCAGAATATATCTTTTGTAAATTAGATAACCTCTCTTACATTGAGGTTTAGCAGCTGTATCAGGAAAACAGTTTCTTTCTCTCTAGTTCAACTAGTATTTAATTAGGACACATATAACTGAAGATCAAATTGAGAAAAACTAAGGTTTTATACATAGTTGATCCACAATAATTGTCCAAGTGAACTCATTTATCTGTGTAAGCACAAAGTAATTTGAATGAATCTAATCCTCTTTTCATTGTAGTTTGAACAAGCACAGATTACTTTGTGTTTGCAATGTAGATAGAGCATGCATGCATACATGTCTATACATACTTAGCACAGATATATTTATGCAATGTACTGTTTTACACAATGCTACATCTTTTTCTCCTTTTCTTTCTTATGCTCTCCTAGTACTCAATGCTAATACTCAAACATGATGTTGAGACAGAGCTCTTATTCAGCTCCTCTTTAGCTGCTTTGGTGATCTCAAATGTGCAAAACTGTATTCAAAATAGAACTTATATTACTCTAGTTTCAGAAGGAGTGAACTATAGGAATATAATATATAAAATACAAATGACTTCTGGAATATTCAATTCAGTATGATACAGATAGTAAAATTAGGATAAGAACCACAAGTTTGCTGATTTCTAGTAATCAGTTATAGAGTAAAAATATAAAGTTCTGCATACATCTTGAATCCAATGACAGCATGATCTCACCTCATTTTCTGAACATTGAAGAACTGAATGTACTTCTTAACAATCCCACAAGATAATAGATTTGTAAATATTACAAAATACAGAAGATGACTACAGGTAATTTGCAAAACAGTAAACATTGTCTTTTGTATTGATAGATACACTAATTTTGAAAAATTAAAAGCATCCCAATGGAATAATTTTTGAAAGTAACAAATAGAAAAATAGATCTTAATTTGTACCATTTGTGTATATCTTTATTTCCTACTATATTCTTCTCTTCCTTGCATTCCGTTTCAACATTTCAGGTTGTAATAGAAAAATAAATGGCATGAGAATACAAGAACAAAACACTGTGAATTGTTTACTGTATTACCAGAAATTGTGTGATTCATGATTTTGATAAGTAAACTCCACAGGGGTATAATGTGTGAAAGGTGTATAATCCTGGCCTCCTGGAATATTTATTCATGTTAATGCAGTGCACAGTTAGAGTTACCTTTGTGCGTGTCTGTTTCAGACTAGTGATAACAAAAAGAAATGAGGAAGGTGGTTATAAATAATTTAATGAAGCTCTGTCAATCGAAATACAAGATTTTGTATGCATGTAAAAGTGTTTAACTTTGCCAGGAGGGCTTCCCATATATACAAAAGAACTATGTAAACAAATATTCTGCATATGTTTGTGAATAATTAAACACATTTAAACAAGAAACAACTATTTTAATATGTCTACTTACAGTGACCACATGCTATAGCTATATAAACTGTCATCCGCTGTTTATTGCTTGTGTGTGTAGAACACAGTGATTAAAGTTTATAGCATTCTCCAAAGTCACAAATGTGATCTTGAAAAGTAAAAACAACTTGCAGAAAAAGAAGTGGTAGGGATAATTAATGTGTTCTTTTCAGGTAATTATAAGCCTCAATTCATTATATTGGAGGGTAGAGCTAATGAGAAAGGTCACTGTTGATTTCCAAGAGTGATAACAAAGGGCTGTATTGGTTATTACAGATGTGTCTATAGTTTCTGAATACACAGGTACTGAAGTGCTTCTCTAAGTCCTCACAATTTTTTTACAAAGAGTTTAAAGATAAGAGACAAGAAAAATTGATACGTCAATGTGCCAGCAGAAAGCCTGACATAATTATCTATGGGGTACAAATTGTACCACATATCTCAAAATAATGTTATTTGAAAGATCCACTATTTGAGGTCATTCCCAATACAACTTCAAGGACAATCCATTTGTGGAAAAAAATGAAGACTGTGTCAGGGTCAGTCACATATACCATGGTAAATATTACTTTTATACTTCTTCTTTTATACTCCTGCTTAAGGAGGACTGAAATATGTGAAGATTCTGTTTGCTGTGGAATGGATGTACAATCAGGATCGAAAACGTGAAGCTGAGGAATTTCCTATAAAATAGAGTGCATAGAATGTCAGATTACTAAACATAGTGGCAACATAAAATGTGCATAGAATGTGAAACTTGGTCTGATTGCTTAAAATGCTTAATGTCTATTCCAAAGGACAATTATCATTACTCTATTTTCATTTCCATTCCATATAAACCAACACCTTTACCAAGCTTTACTTGCAAAGTATTGGTATTTGGTATTCTAGTTTTGAATATGTTACTGCAATAATCCAGGAAAGGAAATGTTTGAATCTTTTGTTGTATGTCAGAAAAGGATAGGAATGGTGTACTGACAGCAAATAGACTTTTAAAGTTTGAAGGTAGTAGAATTCCTTGTGCAATAAACTACATTTTGAAAGGAGATTGCTTTTGCCATTAATACCATCATCAACTAACAAGTACTGCATCTGTGAGTGTGTAGTTCTTTCTCTGACTTGATCTAGATTACAATTCTATACAATCTCAACAGGTATTTTTGTTTCCTGTATCTAAATTTTTGTCCTCGGTAGACGTCACAAAAGACTGATGGTGATTCATGAATGAGCATTTTTTACTAATTTTACAGAGAATTCCAATCATTTCTATTACTTTAAGAACTTCCAGCTAGAACAAAGTTCTTCAGTGGTCCTGTAGCATTCTTCTGTGAATTATTCCAATCATTGAACATAGGAGCATAGTATAGACAAGAAAACATATCACCAATTTTGGATTAAAGTGGTATTGGTTTTCACCTACCCTGCAAAACACTTTCTTCTTTAGTAATAAGGAAGCAAACTACATTACTCTGAAGTGTACTAGTTGGTTCAACACATATAAATAGACCAGATTTCTTCTTAATCAAATTAATGGAAAACACAATGAGCTACAGGAAAGCAACATAGGTGTTTTATAACTCTTTTTTGCTCCTATAGAAAGTTTTCTACTGTTTATCTGTATTTTAAAATTATTTTGCTGATCTGATTTAACATTTCTTTGACAAAGTGTTAAGATAGACACTTATTTAATGCCCCTGTTCCTGGATTTTTAACACAAACTGAAAGTCAGGG